>QANX01007014.1:80029-297830 GCA_003254975.1 Ochetophila trinervis | reverse complement strand
AAAAAAAAAAAAAAAAAAAAAGTCAAACTTTTATACCATCTTAGCCTCACGATCACACTCTATTAGTCTATTATATAAATGGGGTGCACACGACATGAACAATATATAATATATAAACAGTCAAGTGATCCAAAAATTTAAAATACATTATTTTTCACCCAACTGTAACTTTTAAAAACATAATAAAAGTTCTTGCTCAACCAAACAAAAGAATATACAAATGCCTAAACCTGTTAAAAAAAAAAAATACACATTTAGAATTATGCTTTTAATAATGAATTATATTGCAATTTCTGTAAAAGTCATAAAATTATCATTTTCGATTCCATATACACAATTTTCTTTTCTTTATAGAAACAATAGTTAATTCTGTACTTGTTTATAATTTTTTTAAGTATTAATCTTTTAACCCTTACTTATGCAATATCCTAAATCAATATATCTTATATAATATATATATATATATATATTTATTAAGATTTAAAGTCAGTCTTCAATCATCTCAACTTGATAGTCTCAGTATCAAATATTTTTTATTACCATTTCAATCATATTAGTTGCTAATATTTAAAAATCAATTAGGGTTCCAAAAATGAATGATATTCTAATTTTAATTGAGTATAGAGTATAAGTTCTAGTGATATTCTAAATTCTAATGAGAATTTTGTAGGAATCGAGTTTTAAATATTATTTTTTTAAAAAACAATTTTATCTTCAAATTTTAAAACATAAATTAATTTAATTATTTGTACATCCTAATAAGTAATATTTTGATACTAAACAAACAATTAAAAATAATTACTTGAAAATTGACTCCCAATATATTGATTTCCGAACAACTATAGTTTACCTCAAAATTTCGCCACTTGCCAATCGAGACTCTAAAAAATTTGCATTAAAGCACAAAAAACCTTAAAAAAAAAAATAGGATTACACCAGCATACCTCCCAACAGATCAGAAGAAGATAAATCAGAAAAGATAAAAGGAAGAGAGGATTCCTGAGAAAGATCAAAATTAAAAGCACATTTCTGAATAAAAAAGAACTTATATTTTGTAGCCACCCACTAAGCCAAAAACCTTAATCGGCGACACTAAATGCGCGACGAAGCAAAAAATTTGCGTCGCGATAAACTAACGTTGACACAAACATAGTGCGTCGCCTTTATTTGAACAAAATAGCGACACAAGCACGTCTCTAAAATGTGCGTGAAATCATCTATCGTGAAGCGTGATCGAAAACTATCGCAAAAAATGTGGCGCGAAGCATATTCGGCGACACATAATATTCAGAAAAAAAAAATAAACAAAATGTTATTGGCGACGCCCATAACTTCATTTGTATATATAATATGTATATGTATATGTATATATTTTAGCTATATATATGAAAGATCCTTATAATTTATTCCCCACAAAAATATAGAAAAGACAATAATATAATTAAATAATACTTAAGATATTAGGACCGTTTAAGAAGTAATTAATAAATGATCAAATAAATATAAATTAATATGTTCATTAAACAATTGATTTTACAATAGTTGAATAAACAAGCTTAATTAATTCAATAAAAACAAATACTGTTCATTAATAAAACATTTAAACTTTAATTTATATACACATGTAAAAAATAATTCATTTCATTTGCGACGTTTGCGTCGTCGCCTGTCCAATTTAAATTCAAATGGCCTACCATTTGTCTACCAACTTGTAATGAATGCCTCATTTAATGTCCATCCACCCCTTTATAGTTGCAATAAATTATATTTATATTTTATGTTTTTTTTTTAACATTGTATTTTACGTTATTAATTTAGTTTTAGTTTCTCGATTTATATATCATTTTTCCATGCGCAGAAACATCATACGAAGCTGAACACAAACTCAACCAAAGTTGCACGTTGCAAGTAAGTTTACCCGTAAACTCGAATTTCATATTATTTAAACGTTTAATACGCAATATTGCTGCATACTTGTGTTTTTGTTTTGTAATATTTTATTCTTGTTTGTTTTTTGGTTACTTTCATATGCTGATGCAATACAAAGATTACTGCATTAGTTACTCAAATAATATTTTGTCGAATGGATAAGTCATGGATATATTTGGATAGATGATCCACACGTTTTGCCAAAGGTGTGGACGAATTTTTAGAATTTGCGGTGAAAAATGTAAGTGATCGTAATGCCGTTCAGTGTCTTTGCATGAAATGTGGCAATATGACATTGCATTCTATGAAGGACATAAAATGTCACATATATTGGAACAGATTCGATAGCAATTATAGGCAATGGGTTTGGCACGGTAAATCTTCCTACCAGTCAGCTGGTGGAGAGGCGTCTTCACAATTTGTTAATCAAGATTTAGAGTTTGATGAAAAGGACAGCAATAGCGAAGAAGATGTGGCGTACAACAACATCAAAATGACTCGGGATGCCTTCGATAATATCATTCCGATATTCCCAAAAATCCTGATCATTTTGCAAGTTTGTTGGAAGAGGCAGAGAAACCTTTGTTTCCAGGATGCACAAAATTTACCAAGTTATCGGCTGTTGTTAAATTATATAACTTGAAGGGTAGATATGGACATCCTGACAAGAGCTTTGATGCACTGCTGAAGTTGTTAACTGAGATGTTGCCACGCGATAATGTCTTGCCAACTTCTATTTACTATGTTAAAAAGACACTAACTGCTTTGGGAATGAAGTACGAGAAGATACACGCATGCCCCGAAAATGCTATGTCCTAAATGTGGGTCATCCAGATGGAAAATTGGAAAAGATAACACAATTACAAAAATCCCATCGAAGGTTTTATGGTATTTTCCATTGGTTCCACATTTTAGAAGAATGTTCCACAATGTTTCGACCGCTAAGTATTTGCAGTGGCATGCAAATGAGAGAAAGACTGTACGAGGCAAAATGCAGCACCCAGCGAATGCTTCTGCTTGGAAATTGGTAGACCATTATTGGCCAGACTTCACCGCAGAAGTTAGAAACCTTATACTCGGTATTGCAGCCGATGGAATGAACCCGCACAGTTTACAGAGTAGTGTCTACAGTGTTTGACCTGTTATCAGTGTCGTGTATAATCTTCCTCCCTGGTTGTGCATGAAGCGAAAATTCATGATGTTGACTCTTCTAATATCTAGACCTAAACAGCCTGGCAACTGTATCGATGTATATCTGGAGCCTTTAATCGAACAATTGAAATTGTTGTGGGACGAAGGCATTGAAGCTTTTGATGCTTATCGTAAAGAGGAATTCACTTTACGGGCAGTGCTGCTATGGACAATAAATGATTTTTCCGCTTATGGCAACTTAGCCGGTCATGCAACGAAGGGATACCATGCATGTCCAATTTGCAGTCATAACACTTTTGCTATTCGCTTGCAACATGGCCGGAAAATGAATTTTGTTGGGCATAGAAGATTCCTACCTCATAATCATCCATACAGAAAGCAAAAAATACTGGAAATATCTCCATATACGCCATAACTTGGATGTGATGCATATTGAGAAAAATGTTTGCGAAAGTATAATAAGTACATTGCTTAATATTCCAGGTAAAACGAAAGATGGAATAAATGCGAGGCTGGATTTAGTGGATATTTTTTGCCTCCTGCATGTTATACGTTATCCAAACAAGAGAAACATAAATTTTGTCGTTGTTTGGCAGAGCTAAAAGTTCCTGATGGTTATTCATCAAATTTTCGTAATATTGTGAGAATGGATGACTTGAAGCTTGTAGAAAATGAAGTCCCATGATAATCACACGTTAATGCAGCAACTATTGCCTCTTGCAATACGTCCGGTGCTTCCTACAAACGTGCGAGCTGCAATTGCTAAATTTTGTTTTCTCTTTAATTCAATATGTAAAAAATCAATCGAGACTGCATCCCTTGATGCTATACATAGTGATCTTGTGAGGACATTGTGCATGCTGGAAAAGTTCTTTCCACCATTCTTTTTTGATGTAATGGTTCATTTAACTGTGCACCTTGTACGAGAAGTTCGATTGTGTGGACCAGTGCATTTCAGATGGATGTACCCATTTGAGAGGTACATGAAGCTATTGAAGAGTTATGTTCGCAACAAAAACAGACCAGAAGGTTACATCGCTGAGAGTTATGTAGCTGAAGAAGCAATCGAGTTTTGTAGTGAGTACCAACAAGGGTTAGACGCAATTGGGAACCCTATTGGCAGATATCAAAGGCTGAATGATAGTGAGGATGTTGGTGCCCCTATTAAAGGTGGAAAGATGTACCAAATTGATCAAAAGCTTTGGGAGCAAGTCCATATGACCGTTCTTTCAAATTCCCCGGAGGTGGAGGCATATAGGAGGTATGGATTTTTATTGTCAATATCTATTGCATATTGCACGTACATACATATATGCATGAATATACGGTTTTCATATTTTGTGTCTTGTGTGTGTTGTTAGTTTTCATTTGGAAGCCTTAAAAGCCGAAAAAAGAAACAGAGGAAAGAAGGCAAAATGGATTCAAGATGAGCACAACTGCACATTTATGTATTGGTTGCGTGATAAGGTATAGCTAATTTAAAATATATCTTTTAATTGTTTGGTGCATGTCCAAATTGGACACACTTTATTTAATGCTCCTCAATATTCTAATTACTTCCAATACATGGCATTAATAGGTTGACGCCGAGCAATGTAAACCGACTTGTAATGTGGATAACACATTGAGGTGGCTTGCACAGGGTCCACAATGGGTGGTAACGAAGCATGAAGGGTATGTCATTAAAGAGGTTTGTTTCAACATTGTGGAAAGGGACAATAAACGTGTCACACAAAACATTGGAGTGAAGATAGTAGCCCAAGGTATGCATTATGCAACAGCACAAGACAATAATCATATTTTAGCGAATATGACTTACTATGGTAAAGTAAGAGAAATTTGGGATGTCAATTATGCTCGTTTCCGCGTCACTGTTTTCATGTGTGATTGGGTTGACAGTAGTACGGGTGTGAAAACTGATGATTTAGGCTTTACATGTGTCAACTATAATAAGTTAGGTCACATATCAGAACCATTCATCATGGCCTCACAAGCGCAGCATTTTTTTACGTCGAGGATCAGGTTGATCCACGTTGGTTAGTAGTGCTATCTCCACCACAACGTGATGTATTTGTTGATGATGTTAAACAAGACGATGAAAACGAAGACGCTCCCATGGATCATAACCCATTTTTCGATCGTCTCGCTTGTGTGGAGCACGACATTGATGTTAACAGTGACGAAGACAGGGATGAAGTTTATATTCGTGAAGATTGTGAAGGGATGTGGCTATGATAATTATATGTAATTTAATTATGTTTATATTAGGCGAGCCTTAATCTATATATTTATGTTTATATGATACCATATATGATTGATTTTACATTTTTGAACAATAATGTGAACTTATAAACAATGCAATAAAAAAAATTGAAGAAATAGGGAAATTGGCGACGCTGGCGTAGCCAGTACTACATTATTGGAGACGCCAGCGTCGCCTTTAAGTTTTTTTTTTTTTTTAATTCTCAAGTAATTTAATCTATTCATCTACAATATATAATTTTAAGAATTAAAATGTATATGAAAGGAAATACAGATGTATACGTATATAACATTATAAACAATGCATAAAAAAAAAAAAAAACAAATTAGGCCTATTGGCGACGCCAGCGTCGCCAATACTATATTATTGGCGACGCTGGTGTGGCCTATACTGCATTATTGGAGACACCAGCGTCGCCTTTACTTCTTCTTTTTTTTTTAAATTCTTAATTAATTTAATCTTTTCATCTACAATATTTAATTTTAAGAATTAAAATGTATATGAAAGGAAATACAGATGTATACATATATAACATTATAAACAATGCATAAAAAAAACAAATTAGGGATATTGGCGACGCCAGCGTCGCCAACATTGTATTATTGGCGACGCTAGTGTCGCCCATACTGCATTATTGGAGACGCCAGCGTCGCCTTTACTTCTTTTTTTTTTTTTAATTCTCAAGTAATTTAATCTCTTCATCTACAACATATAATTTTAAGAATTAAAATGTATATGAAAGGAAATACAGATGTATACATATATAACATTATAAACAATGCAAAAAAAAAAACAAAAAAATAAATTAGGGCTATTGGCGACGCTGGTGTCGCCCATACTGCATTATTGGAGACGCCAGCGTCGCCTTTACTTTTTTTTTTTTTTTTAATTCTCAAGTAATTTAATCTCTTCATCTACAATATTTAATTTTAAGAATTAAAATGTATATGAAAGGAAATACAGATGTATACATATATAACATTATAAACAATGCAAAAAAAAAAAAAAACAAATTAGGGCTATTGGCGACGCCAGCGTCACCAATACTGTATTATTGGCGACGCTTGTGTCGCCCATACCGAACTTATAAACAATGAGTTGATATTAAATATTTGGTGAAAATTTATGGCGGGACAACTTCCCACCAACCCAAAATTTATGGCAACCTCTCTCCCCACTTCCCCTCCCATCTAACCGGCCCTAATTCCTTTTCCTCTCTACCTATCTCCCCGCCGAAGTCAAACACAACCTCATATTTCACAAAAACAAGCCCCTGCTGACGCCGCCGCCACTGCCGCCACTGTCTTCCTCTCAGACTCTCTCCCCGCCGGACTGTTGGGCTCCATTATCGCCGTTGCCACTACTGGACTGTCTTCCTCTCAAACTCTCTCCCCGCCGAACTGTTGGGCTGCATTACCGCCGCTGCCACTGCTGGACTGTCTTCCTCTCAAACTCTCTCCCCGCCGGACTATTGGGCTCCATTACCGCCGCCGCCACTGCTGGACTGTCTTCCTCTCAAACTCTCTCCCCGCCGGACTGTTGGGCTCCATTACCGTAGCCGCCTGCCTCAAACGAGTATGCAACTCCTATATTAATTAGTTGACCAAATTGTTGTTAATATCTTTGCTAAAAGATGGATAAATTTCAATTATGTTAGAATAAATTAAATATTGTATTTAATTTGACTCTTT
Organism: Ochetophila trinervis; assembly: GCA_003254975.1. NCBI lineage: Eukaryota > Viridiplantae > Streptophyta > Magnoliopsida > Rosales > Rhamnaceae > Ochetophila > Ochetophila trinervis. The sequence goes on along the minus strand of QANX01007014.1, from coordinate 290,795 downwards.
GTATGTTTATTGAATGTATATAAAGGGATGTTGTATACGGTTTTGAGTGTTTGGATTTTTATGATCTAATTGATTGGAATAAATTAAATAAATCCTATGAGTTTTGTTGTCATACTATGATAAATCCCATGAGTTTTGTTATTATACATTTATGGATACAAATGTATACGGTTTGTTGATATATAGGTGAACATGAAAATGTGGATAAAAGTATATATGGTTTAACGGTTTTATTTTAATTTATTGATATGTAGGTGAACATTTATTCATTTTTTAAATATATGTCACAACTGTATGTATACATTAGGAGACACATTGTTGACAACATTGACATATGTAGACCAATAAAACATAAGCATAGGCGACGCATTTAAATTTTCCAACGCGTCAATATTTTTCTTGGTCAATTCATTCATTAAATTAAAATGTAACCAATCGTATGTGAGTTAGGACATCAACAACTACAATTTAATTAGGCGACGCATTTAAATTAAAAGGCGACATATGTACACTGTTTAAAGTTTATAAGCAATAGGCAACGCATTTAAATTAGGACCGTTTAACATATTATGCATGGTTCCACGAATTTATTGATATGTTGTGTGTTACAGATTAATGGATCCGAATGAGGATGATATTACTCTTCCGGACGATGAGCCGTTATCCACAGAGGATGAAGCCGGTGCAAGTGTTCCAATTCCTAAGCGGAAAGGTCGAGGACCTACAACGTTAGAAAAGTTTAGAAAGGAGGCCGACGCAAAGCAGTTGAACCTACAGTTCAATGAGCATGGAGCTCCCCTAAACAAGGAAGCTGTGAGGATGGTCAACTTGATGGGCTCAATCACTCGTTCCACGGTACCAATTTCCATTAAAACCTGGAACGATGTGTCTCCCGCATTGAAAGATAACCTATGGAAAGCATTAAAGGTAATATACCATGGCATATATAACCCTAAACCCGAATTACATTATAGAGTTATTTACTAAATTCTACATTGATGTTGTTATAGGGTTATTCAAAGAAAGATGACTCTCATAAGGACCAGACTCTTAGAAGTTGCGCTGGGAAGTGGATGAGGTTTAAGCACAAACTGTTTGAGACGTATGTGACCCCATACTTGAAAGACCCCCAGCTGTTCAAGCACCCACCGACTGACAAGTATTCTTTCATCAAACAAGAAGACTGAGATTTATTTCTTAGCTACAGGCTTGGTGAAGACTTCAAGGTAAAAATAAAACAAAAATTGGTATAGAATTTAATTATATATGTATGCATGTGTCAAACATATTTTATAGAACATTAATTCATATTAAAATATATTATGTCAACAATAATTACAGAAGTTAAGTGCGGATCGGAAGGAAGTACGGCAAGGCAACAAATATTCCCATCGACTTGGCTGTAGAGGATATCCGCGTTTGGAAGTGCAACTGGTACGTAATATATATAAATATGTATACATGCACACACTATAAGAGTAAGTTTAATTTAATTATCGAATATTTACTAGGTCCATATGTTTAATTCATGTCTAAATTTTCAGCAAGCTTAGAGAGGCACCACCGAACCGATCGAGCGCGCAGAGCTATGGATCCGTACAAGAACGAAGAAAGATGGACGGGTAGACAATCCGGAGGTTCAGTCAATTGTTGACAACATTGTGAGTTATATAATTACCAAAATTAGTGGTCATATAATTTATAATAATTATGCATAATTAACCATATTAATATTTTTTCATGCATTTTTGTTTTTTGTAGCATGCTTTACAGCAAAATGTCACTCAAGGCATTCTTGATGCCTCTCCTCCAAATGATGTGCTTACACAAGCACTCGAGTCCAAAGAGTATCCTGGTCGGCTTTGAGGAAAGGGACAAGGGTACACGGTCAAGAATTTTTTCAAAACACCGTGGCAAAGCACGCAAAAGAACAAGAAGGAACTCGATGTAGATGCAAATATCCAAAGGCAGAATGCGAGGATAGAGAAATTGGAGTAGGTTTTGAGTAGTCTATTCGACGTTGTCAGCAAGAAAGGGGCAGTGGACGACGTATGTGATCTAGCTGCTGCATGCGCTTGACATACCACCGCAGTCACCCACACAAAAATCATGTCATGCAGCAGATTATTCGAGCGGTGATCGCACCGAGGTACGTGTACCTTTATTAAATTCTTATTATATATTCTTAATTTTTATTGTTATAACCCGATGACGTTTTCCAACATGTCTTTGAAATGTAGGATATTGTATGTGAGCTTGCGCAAGGGACACGAGATAACGTTGTGGCAACCGGGATTTTGATAGCCGATAGTTCAGTTTGTCATGGTATAGAGTTGGGACCGGACAACGATAGAGTCTCACTGAATGAAGCGATTGATCTTACTGCATTGTTACTTGTACCCTCTTTTGACGTGCTATATGTTAAAGAGGCAGAATGATCATTCGTGGCGTGGCCCCGTCATCTTCTTATTCTGCCATCCGATGAGGTATATAATATTATATATATATATATATATATTCAAAACCGACTTGTTATGTTTTCATATATATGTTAGCTAAATTGTGATACTAAGATGTTTTTTCTTATTTTGGTTTCAGGATTTTGGGAAAAGGAGAAAATCAAAGGGCAAACAGGTGGTTGATGCAGGATCAAGTGACTCACATAGGTCCCAACCAGTAGAGGCCGAGCCGGCAGATCTTGCTGCAGCTGATGAAGTTGACGTTGCCGGCTCATACAACCTTAGCCCTGCACTTATAGAGTTTTTAAGGCGGCTCGACCCTTTTGACATGTATCACATGTGGATGACCTCCTTGCCACCGACAGTTGTGGGCCACGAAGTCTTGATATCAATTTCGAAGAAAGATATAATAGATTTTTGTTACATGCTGGAGTTGCAACAGTCTTGCATTTTGTTCTACATAAGGTATGTAATTCCAACTTTATTGCATTAATTGAAAAATATTTTATTGCTATATTTGTTACATACAACTAATTATGTAAATGATGATTCACTGCTTAGGCATTTAGATTCCCGATTGATGGGTGAACAACTAGGGAAATATTGTTTTATGCTCCCTGATGATATAGCCAATGTAGAAAGGAGAAATCTCGGTGATCGAGAACTTAAAATTTTGATGCGATGGAGAGATGCAGAAAAGGGTCAGCTATGATTTTTTCCATACTGGTCAAGGTACTATAACTTGTCTAATATTGCAATAGATTATTTGAGTTTTATTAAAACATTTGTAATTAATACATTTTGTAGAGACCATTGGATGTTGGGTGTTGTTGACCCATACTTAGCAGTTGCATGGTTTCATGATGCGCTTCTGAAGAACAACCGTCAAAGAATGGCCGACTTTAGGAGTTTGTTGGATAGGTAAGTATGCATAATTAACTATATATGTGGATGATTATTAATAAAATTTAATAATTAATTGCTGATTTTATTTTTGGTGATTTATATAACACATATATGTCTTGGAACTGTACATCCGATGGCCAAAAAAAAGTTCGGTATGAAAAACATAGATGGCCTAAAACAAAGGTACATCAATAACATTTGTATACATAAATTTGGCTAAGATTTTTACACATAAGTATTTATTAATAATTATAAATACATATTAATATTTCTTTGTCTAACAAAATATTACTTACCTATTTAATATAATGATTAACTTGTTTTTTTGTATCACTTTTGTATAGACGATAAAACAACTAGGAAATACCGAATGCGGATATTATGTGATGATGATCATGCGGGACATTATAGTAAATAATGTTGCTCGAGAAAATTTGGCGGACATGGTAATAAAAATTATGCTATTTTTACACTCAGTAAGAATTTATATTATTAGTTAATACTTATTTTAATTACTTGTTTGGTATGTATGTGCAGTTCCAAGATAGTTCTTGGACCCAGCAATATGTTGACCATTTTAGAGCCGAATGGACAGTTGCTCTACTCCCACTCATATCGTAGTAAATTATATATATATATAGTACGTAGTTCCACTTGTATATACATACTTTTACATTACAAAACAATGTCACATTTAATTATAATACTTATGGAAATATTTATCTGCTTGTAATTCTATTGTTCGCATTGTTTGAAAATTTTTCCTTTTTCTTATATAATTTGTTATATCACTAGCTTGCCTATTGATTCTCATTTTTACTAAATTTAAGTCCATCATTCTATTGACTATAATACATAATTAAATTAATAATTTGTTTAACTTTAATTATTTATATTTATACATTTAAATTTATTTTATAAAATATTCAAATAAGATTTAAAAAATCGTTTAATTAGTCAGTAAAACTAATTTGAATTATCCGGCGACGTCTTAAATAAGGATTTGCTGCGGTTTTAAAAAAATTGTCTAATTATTAGTGACGAATTGCGTCGCCAAAAAATTGTATCATCGACAAAAAAAATTTGCGAAAAATGGTCAATTGTCGTCGCCATTCATGGTAAATATCGACACAAATGGAAACGGCGACACATGCATCGCACGTACGAGTGAAAAAATACAGTGAGAAAACGTCATGCGGGTGTCTCTAATTATAAGAGAAAAGGTGACATGTGCGTCTCCAATTCTAGGAGAAAAAGGCGCCGCGCGCGTCTCCGATTTTAGGAGAAAAGGCGACGCGTGCGTCTCCGATTCTAGGAGAAAAGGCGACGCATGCGTCTTCGATTCTAGGAGAAAAGTGCGCGTATACAATGAGAAAAGGAGACGCGTGCATCTCCGATTCTATGAGAAATGGCGACGCATGCGTCGCCTATTTGATGAAGATTCTGCAACACTTGCGTCGCGAATGTATAACGGTCATCAGCGACGCCCAGCGTCGCCTTAACCCTTATTTTACGGCGACGCAATTTAGACGTCGCGAATGTTTTTTACTTTTGGCGATTCCCCTTTCCGCGACACATCAATTTACGTCACCGTTTACAACTAGCGACGCTAGTTTTGCGTCGCCTATTAGGGTTTTTGGCGTAGTGAACCTATTTGCGATTCTAGCATTCCGTGAAAGGCTCCAATTAGGGAAAGAAAACCTGTTTCTAATTTGTAGGATTGCATACCTGGTATTCCAACCCTCAGGATCTTCATTTGGCATGATTTTGCTTGTGCCGCATCTGAAAACCAAACCACCTTATTTCAAATGGTAGATTGATTTGACTGGAGATAATATATATATATAGGACTGCTGTCCTGGAGATGCCGCCCATCAATGACATGGGTGAATTGGCAACATGGGCAATTTAGGAGAAAATTGGAAAGTTATTTGGAAAAAGTCAAAATTGGTCAAAATTAATTTTACTTTTTAAAAATTTCCCCCCGCATCAAAAAACACAAAAAGAAAAACAGCAAAAAAAAAAAAAAAACAAATACGAAGCTTACCGGTACTTTTGAAGGGAAGATGCGAAGCTTATGTTTCGTGAAAATAATACAATTATGGTTTGGTCGCGAACGGCGGCAAAGCTTGTAGGAAGAAAATGTTTGAAGCAGGGAAAGTCGTATGAGAAGAAAAGAAGAAGGGAAGACTGTATTTTTAGACAGTAAAAAAAAAACAGGGAAAATCTTCAAAGAAGAAAGAAAAGATGCAGAAAAGAAAAGGGAAAAGAATACATAATTTGACACGGGAGAAATTTTTAAAAATTCAAATTAATTTTGACCAATTTTGACTTTTTTCATATAACTCATCTTACGCATCTTCTTTAAACTCTCCAATTTTCCCATGTTGCCAATTCGCCCATGTCATTGATGGGTGGCATCTTCCATGACAGCAGTCCTATATATATATATATATAGAATAATGCTATTGTAAAATATATATGATAAATTTAAAATGTGAACAATTATTAATAATATATTATCAACAATAAATTAATAATAAAGCGCACTAATAAATACTGTTAGTGGCGGTCCACGTTCTAAAATTATGAGTTATAATTTATAATAGCCTAATTATATATATATATATTAATTTTATATAAACTTGCATATTCACTTTATGGTGGGCGCCTCAAACTTCAAGCCTATTCTTTTCCACATGTGAAGAGGCGTTTTTTTTTTCTGCTAAAGAACATGTGAAGAGGCGTTAACCATTCTAATGGAAAACTAAAATATATGTACAATAATTATCATATACCAACATTCCGTAAAAGGCTCCAATTATGGCGAGAGAACCTGTATCATATACGTGGTTCTCGGACCCTCTTCGTTCAACATAATTTCTCTTACTATTGTAGCTGCATTTGGAAACCAAACCACTTATTTCAAACTGCAGATAGGCCTGATTGGAGATAGAATATATATATATATATATATATATATATATATATATTAATCTATCATTATAAAGTATATTTGATAATTTTAAAATATCACTATTAATAATCAATTATCAATGATAAATCAATGATAAAGCGTCACTAATAAATACTATTAGTGACAATTTTTATTTTAAAATTGTCAAATATATTTTATAATAATTTAACTATATATATATTAATTTTGCTATGGTAAACTTGCATATTTATGGTGAGCATCTCAAGCTTCAAGCTTATTCATTTCCACAGAGCCTTAACCATCCAAATGAAAAACTAAAATATATGTACAATAAATATCATATATCAAGATATTCTAATACAATAAAATAATATATATATATATATATATATATATTTACAAATTTTCATATCAGAACTCTCCCAATGAGAAACCATCAACAAATTGAATTTGGAAGATTGAAAAATAAAATATACTGGGATGAGAAATGCAGAACTATTACTTCAAGTTAATAATAATAATAATAATGTCTTTACCACTACCTAAATTTCACGTAGACTCCTACATCTACCCTTCAAAATAAGTTCCCTTTTTCATTTTTTTTTTATCAATAATATTTAAAGTATATTTGGAAAAATGGCAATAAAATGAAGTTAGAAAGGGGTCAAGGGTCACCATTGCATGTATCATAATCATAATTTTTGTATAATTATAGCAAAAGTAAAAATAAAATAAAGTTCAAATCGAAAACAAAAATATTACAGTGCAATTTTTTATTTTAAATTGGAACATAAAATTTTTTAAAATATTATTTTATTAAAACTAATACTATTTTATCATGCACAAATATATTAATTATCGGTAAATAATACTTCTTCATAATGAATCAATAATGAACAGCATATATTAATAATAAAATAATATTATAATATTTGTAATACGATAATATTTATAGTATTATTTATAATAAAATTATTTATTTTTAAAAATTGATGGTGATAGATAACATTCTTCAGGTCACTCAATTTCCCTTAATTCTTAATGATCACCAATTTTCTGCCTCCACATGCAAATTCACTTTATAAAATATTCTTGATGGAAAAAAATGTGAATGAAAGATCCCACTGAATTGAATTGGGTCCCCTAACCCTCTCAAAAGCCACTCAGTTTGCTTCTTTCCAATTATTCTTTCCTCCTCTAATGGACCACCATTATTCTCTCCTCCAACCCCTCACCACCACCACCGTCCCTTCGGCACCAACCCATTTCCCGGCGAACTTAGAATTCGCCGGAAAATCCAGAATTTATTCTTCCAACCGTGCCATTGCCTTCCGTCTCTTCTCCATCTTCTTCATTGCAATCATCTCAATCTGGGCAAACTTCGAAGCATCAAAGGGTTTCGAAGTCACCATCATCAACGAAGCTCGCCGGGACTCTCTTGCCGGAAAACGCTTCGCCCTCTTCTACGTCTCCGACGACAAAGCGACCCGTACAGTCCTAAACGCAAGCAACTTCGTTGAAGACCTTCTTTACCCAAATGGCGAGCCCAAGAAGCAGATTAACCACGTCACCCTCCGGCTCTCCGGCCGGAAAATGACTGAAACGGTGGCTGTGAAATCCTCCTCCGGCGAAGAACACAGCTTTGTAATTGATATAAATTCCCTGGTAATGGAAGAAGAAAATGTGAATCACCATGCCATGGAATCGGCAATCCTACGTGGCATGGCTCGTGTATGGCTTTGGGATGGCGAGTCCGGAGCTCCGCCGGAGATTTTGGCCGGTATTGTGGAGTATATTAACATGGTTGCTGGATTTGGCGAAAGAAGTTATAGCTCCGGCGCCGGCGAGTTGCCGGAATGTCGTCGCCAGTTTTGGTGGGAGGATGAGGGTGCGAAGGTCGTGGCCAAGTTTTTGAATTATTGGGAAGAGAATGACAAAGGGTTCATCCGACGGTTGAATAGAGGCTTGAAAGATCGGTGGTATGATCGGACGGTTGATGATGCACTTGGTGTACAGGCAACGCAAGGCTTGTGCGTATCATATAATGTTTCAAGTACAGCTAGATCTTAAGTATGATATATGGTTCTGATTTGATGTGCCTCACGTGGTCCAATGTGAAGGGTTAATTATTGAGTGTGGCATCACATGGAAATTATTAAATATCAGTGTAAGTGGGTCCAATCAGATAAGTTAATTTGTTTTTTTTTTTTTTAATTATTTTTGCACAAGCAGAAACATGGGGTTATTGGTAAATTTGTAATTAATTTGTATATAATTGAGTATAATGCAATACAGAATTTGTACTTTGGTTGATTGTTATTTTCTATTTTGAGGAACATTATATAGAAGACTGATATCATAGTCTTTATTTTTATTATTTATTTTTTTAAGAAACACTTTTTTTTAACCAAAAAATAATTGATCTATTATTGTTTTACTTATTAGAAATAAATTTCATATGGAAAAATATTAACAAATAAAAATAAATATAAGATAGATAATAAAAGTTAGAAATTGAGCTCATTATATAGCAGTAACTCTTTCGGTATACAGATATCAATAAATTCCTTTATAATTTTAAGAATAAAAAAATGTATTTTTTTTTATGTCAATAATAACAATTTCGTTTTTCTAAACTAAACAATTAATTTGTTGACACATGGCTAGAGTTTTTTTTTTCTTTGATCCTCCACCTACACTAATTTTCTTTTCAAAATAAGCACCACTTCATGAGAAATTATTCTTTTCTTCTAACTTTTCAAGTTTTTAATTTACCAATTTGATTATTGTTATAATTATTTTTTAACATTGGTGATGGATGATTCATTAAACCAATTTATTAAATTTAAAAGAACGCTATATTTCATTTAGACCTTTTGAAATTTAGAGTAATTACAATTTAATTTTTTAAAATTTTAAATTACAATACCTTTATAAGAGATGTGTATAATATTAATTTGAAATATACGAATAAAATAATATAGGAGGAAATTGATGATTTTGTAAATCCTGATGAAAGATTGATAGATATTTTTGAAATTGAGAGATCAAATTATATTTAAGCTAAAGTCTAAAAAAATGGATGAAATTAACTAAGAGTGTGCAAAAAAAAAAAAAAAAAACCAATTAAATCAACTAATCATATCTAACTTGTTTATATAAATTATTTTAATGTTATTGAACTATAACGGATTTTGAAATTCAAAACTGACTATCTAATGACTATCTAAATTCAGTTAAGATTGATCGAGCTTTTAAGATGATAATCTAATGAAACAAATTCAAAGTGAACCGATTGCTACATAAATAATAAAAAAATCAGACATAATAAGTTGTAACAATTTGATGGTTGTCTGATTATAATGCATTGTGAATAGCATAAGATTATAACTCATTTAGGGCATTGATCAAAATCAACTCTCCCAATTGTTTCTCGATTGAACTCAAACTGAGAACTCATCGGCCATCATTCTCGCCATGTTCAATTATCATCCGGTCAGTGCTCGTCCTCTCGTGATTCCATAAACGATATCTTACATTCTGTGATATGAATTTTGCATATTTCATTATGCCTTTGAAATGCATGTTTATCTCTTTATATTTTTATTTCTATGCTATATGGCAATAGAAGTTTGCTCTCTTCTCATACACGCATATATATATATCATAAACTTTTTTAGATTGCTTCAAAAAATGAGATTTAAAAATATATTTGGGGTTTAAATAAACCCGAACGAAGTTTTCTTTGCTCTCTTTAAAGTTTTAGTATTTTATCAAATTTATATAGTCTACCAAAATTTTATTAAATTTCAGCTTTTAAAGCAATTCAATAACTAATAAGTGACAATTGGACTCTAAAACAATTAGGACGTCCTAACTATAAAGAATATATTATTATCATCATCATCATCATCTTGTGCTGCTTTATTAATGCATGCTATAATTGTTTGGTTTGATGTAGAATTATCTATTACAAGTTTGCAGTTGCAAAGATAGATGCTTGAACAATTTTCTTAAAAGACCATGTTAAATTGACTGCATAATTGCATAGCACAATCAGCTTCTTCGTGCACTCCATTCCTATTTCCAATTGACCCAAAAATCCAAATTTTTCTTATTTATGCTTGCATATTGTTGTCCATAATTTTGGTTGGCCCCAAATGACAAATCACTTCCATTGCTTGATTTTTAACTTCCATTTGCCTTTAACTGTTAAGTAATTAAAAACTGATAAATGAGTCTCCTTTGAAATATGTAGAAAACTAAAGGGAGATTAATGACCATTTTTCATAGATTAAGTATGAGTGTAATTATGGCAAAACTAAAGAGGTTTAAATGGAATTTTTCTAATGTTGTTTTGAAATTGGTTTACTGGATGTGCTACAATTAGATTTTTTACTAGTTAAATTTTTTCAGTGTACCAAAATTGACTGGTTAGTTATGAATTAACATGCATTCTTTTTAGATTTGCTGTGAATATTTTACTAAAATAGTCATATTTATGTATCTATATATATATATATATATATATATATATTTGCATATGCTGCATGATTGAGTTTTCAATGATATGATTTGAATGATATATTTATTTCATTACGTATAAAGTATTTATACAACCAAAATATGACTTATTTGATAAGTCAAATAACAACATAACATATAGATATATATTGACTAGTATACATTGGTAACTCTATCAGCTATCAAGATTACATCTACATCATAACTAAAACTGTTATTGTAACCTATCATTCCCTTTCAAGCAAAACAGGGAAGCAGTGACATTGAGCTTGGATCGAAGCAAGAGAAACTATAAAGATGGAAGAACTTTTGTCAAGACATTTGCAATTTGATTAGAGCTAGGCACATATCGGATTTCAAGTTTTTTTTTTTTTAATGACTCTATCACGAACAAAATGAACATCAATTTCGATGTGTTTGGTTCATTGATGATGAACTGAATTTTCTGCAAGATAACCAGCTCCCACATTATCACACCAAATTATTGGAACTTTATTTATCAAAATCTGTAATTCACTTAGTAAATATTGAATCCAAAGTATTTCTGCAGCACCATTAGCCTGGGATCTATACTCAGATTCAATACTAGAACGAGCAACAACATGCTGTTTTTTGGAAGACCACGAAATCAGATTGTGCCCTAGAAAAATGCAATATATATGATGCCTAATCAGCATTCGTATATCCTAACATTGTGAAATGTGAAAAAGGCAGAATTTGAAGTCCTAAAGCTTTAGTACCTTTAAGGTAGCGAAGAACACGCTTGCAGGCACTCCAATGCTGGTTTGTAGGCATGTGCATGTACTGACTCAACTTGTTTACAATGAAGGTAAGTTTCGGTCTTGTGATAATCAAGTACTGAAGAGCTCCAATGGTATTCCTATATAGAATAAAGTTTTTGAATGGATTGCCCACTATTTTACTGAGCTGGATGCATGCTGGTGCTAGCTAGTGTGGGACTAGTGGTACATTTAGCCATGTTGATACGATAAAGAATGTCTTCAATATAACTAGTTTGTGATAGGTGCATGCTATTTGAGTTTCTGATTACTTCTATGCCTAGGAAATATGAGAGTGATCCAAGCTCTTCTAGAGAGATAATTATCTAACTGAGAGACAAACTGATTGATGAGGAATGAGGCAGAGCCAATTATCAAGATATCATCTACATAAATTAGGATCCATATACAGCCAGCATCACAGATGAGAAGAAACAAAAAAGAGTCCACTTTGGAATGTTTAAAACCAAACTGCAAAAGTGTACTTTTTAATTTATCAAATTTTGATTTTCCTTGTTGGTTGAGCGAATGAGAGGCACTAGTTTCTTAGGGAGCACGTGAATCATCTGACAATGCTATTAGAGAGTTGCACATTGGACAGTTGATTCTGTACAAGGAGAACTCTCATGAGAGTAGTGATTGTCCTGCACTAAAACTCTTAAAGAATGATATATTTGAGTGGGTTTAGGTGGAGTGAGAGACTGGTCATGTTTATCAAGATAAGGGAATAAATTTTCATTAAATAATACATTGGAGTAATATAAATTTTACCCGTTGCAATACTTTGGCATTTATATCCTTTATGATTTTGACTATATCCTAGGAAAACACACATTTTCTAAGTTATAAGAATTTTTATTTTATTTTTTTTATAAGGCTTGATAAAGGGAAAGCATTCACACCAAAAAAAATTCAAAATGGTAAAATCAAAAGATTTTTTTGTAAAGATTTTGAAATGGTGATTGACAATTCAAGATTTTTGTTGGTAATCTGTTTATTAAGAAAACAGATAGAATACGCATCCCACCAATATGTGAAAGACATGTAACTATGCGCTAACAAAAATAATGCAATTTTAGTTATATAACGATGCTTTCTTTCAATTTTTCCATTTTGGGTTTGAGTGTGTGGACATGGATGTTGAAAATTAATTTCACCCCCCCCCCCCCCCCCCCCCCTCAATCTGATTGAAAAATTTTAATACTTGTTTGAAAAGTATTTCTACCGTTGTTTTGAATTGTAAAAATATTTTTAAAACTTCTGATTTTAATTGCATGGGATAAATCCAACAAAATTGAGAAAAGGACATAATACATGTATCCCTCATTTGATAATACAGGAGCTGGTCCCCACACATCAGAAAAGATAAGATCAAAAGGTGCACTACTTTTAGAGTCAAATAAAGAAGTAGATAAACGATACATTTTTTCTAATGGACAAGAATCACAAAACTCTGTATTATTTGAAATTGAAATTGTTTTAAACCGGGATGCTATTGATTTAATAATAGGTCAAGCTGGATGACCTAAATGATAATGCTATAATTTATGCAAAGATAATTTTGAAGAAAAACAACTAGGATGCGTGATGTTTTTGTCTAAATGGGATAGATGAGCCGGGTTTTGTGCTTGGACTCTTGGCAATAAACTTGGTACAATCCATCTTTAAGCACTCCTTGTAGCAGCACGTTCTTCGTGACCTGATCCTTTACAAACACATATTGTGAGTCAAATTCTTCAATTGCATTGTTATCAGAAGTTAAATGTGCAATGCTTAATAAATTTCTTTTAATTAGATGGACATGCAAAATATCTTTGATATTAAATTACCACAAGATTTTATTAAAGATGAGCCAATATAATGAATTGGAAGACCTTGTCCATTACCCACTATTAGTTTCTCAGTTCCTCTAAACTCAAACCTATAATGAATATTTGTTAGATCAGCAGTCACATGATTAGTTGCTCCACTGCCCATTAGCCATTCAGGATTGGCTACAACATCAGGGAAAGAGTAGTACGCATAATTATTGGAGTTATTTGCCGAAGGTGGTACAAACTCTCTATCAAACTGTACCAGCATTTTGCAACTACATGACCATGCATTCTACACAGTTGACAATTTATTTGAAAGCCTCTTCCAGTGTCCCTGTGTCCTCTTCCTTGATTGCCCTGTCCACAGTATGAAAATCTCTCATCCAAGCTTCCTTTGTACAGCCCAAATCTTTATTCCTAGAACGATCTGCAACATGAGCTGAAGGTATTGGTTCAACCATATTTTGTTGTTGAAGCTATATCTCCTGACTAAGCAGCATGGCTTTAACATGTTCAATCTTTATTGGTCCCATATTTGAGTTTATGTGTGCTACCATCGGGTTAATTCAATCGGTAGCCCTTGAAGAACATGCATTATAAAATCATCATTGGAGACTGAATATCTTGCCATAGTTAGATTATTTGAAATTTCCTTCATTTTAGAAAAATATGCATTCATGGTAAGTGATCATTTTTTCATTGACTGAAGTTATAATGTTAATTGCATCAATTTGGCTCTGGATAGATTTCCAAAGAGGTTACTTAAAGAGTTCCAAAGTTGGAAAGATGTTACCGAGGTTGTGATCTAGTTATTTACTTCATCTGATACAGAAAAGAGCATCCACCCCAAAAGTGCTTGATCTAAGCGTCTCCATAGCAACTAGTCAGGATTGATTTTTGTGACTTCACTATTTTCCTGGACTGTAATCTCCATCCGTCCATCTGTGGTGCACAAAATATTTCATTAATGAACCCTTCAAGATTGCTCCCTATTATGACATGTAACATTTTGGATTTCCATAATATATAATTATTACTTTGAAGCTGAAAGGGAAAATTATAATTTGTCAAGGTAACTTCACTAAGTAATGGGAGTTTAGGAGATGAAATTGCAAATTGAGACATTTTGGAAAACTCTGATGCCATGATTGAGTTTTCAATGATATGACTTGAATGATATATTTATTTCATTAATGTATAAGGTATTTATACAACCAAAATATGACTTATTTGATAAGTCATATTGCCATATAACATATAGATATATATTGACTAATATACATTGGCAACTCTATCATTTATCAAGACATCTACATCATAACTGAAACTATTATTGTAACCTATCAAAACATTTTCCTTTGTATCTTTGCCTCTATTCATGTAAAACTCTATATGCTGCAAACTTGTGCTACACCTTGCCTACCATTATTTCTCTTATGTACCTGTTGTTCCACAAGTGTTTTGGTTTAAGACTATGCCAGGTTTTATGTTGATTGTACAGTTTTCAAGAATTATATGTCTTAAGAGCATGAATTTTGCTTTAATTAGCTTTCTAGGTGTGATTAAACATTTTAAAAAGCTTTGGAGATTATAAATGCTTACAACACACATTTATATACATACACATACATATACATATACATATATATATACAGTCAAGCTATTATTAGATATATTTGATTTTTGTTATGTTAAGGTATGATAAATTATAAATATAATTTAGATAGCTAAAAACTCTTGATCACTTAATTATCTATTTATTTTTTAATTATAACTTAATCTTATCTTTTAAATTTTATACGTTAATATAATAAAAGTCAAGTATACTTGATAGTAGTATTACTGTATATATATATATATATATATATATATATATATGTATATACTTGAGTATGAATGTGAATACTAGCTTATAGTTGGTCTATAACCTCATCATGACAATGTTGTTATTGACTTTTGTTTTTCCTTCCAGTGAAACATGAATGTGTGTTTGGTAATAACTTGGATTTGGATGAAATTCTTTTGTTTGAGAGGTTCTGCTTGGAGTTGGAGTAAATTATCTTTGTTGTACTTAACAGTATTTTTTTTTGTTATATTAGCTTAAAAATTGATGTATTATTATTATTATTATTATTATAATTATTAAGCTTAATTTATGTTGTATTTTGTTTTATTTAATATTTATATGTGTTTTATGTATTATTTTTTTATAAATGTTTTATTTAAAGAATTTATCTTTTGTAAAAGAAAAATAAATAAGGTTTTCAAAATAAATTTAAGTATTTTATATAAGAAAAAATCCCAAAAATCAAAGGTAAAAAAATCTAGATTTTAAAATTAAAAAAAAAAAAACCAAGCTCAAAATTAATGATCCAATCCAATCCAATTTAATCTAGATTATTAATTGGATTGAATTACATGTACAAATTGGTTTTGTTTAAAGTTTCAAACCGATGAATACCTCTAAAGTTAACTTTTTAAGAAGGGTTATTTATATGGATGGTTACATTTGGAGACAAATGAATAAAAAAGGGCGTGCAACTTAAAATTAAAATTCTGCTCACACATCACTATTCATAGGCCATGCCTTCCCAACATGCATATATTTTCAATCTTTGTATACCTACATTCCAACAAAATCAATTCAACATTTTTTTTATTTTTTATTTATATTTATATTTGTATTTGACTCTTTCAAACACTATTAATTTAACTAAAAACAGAGCAAAATATTCATTTTGATATCTATTTTCAATGTTTTACCAAAAATATTTATTTTCAATGTTTTGTGTGAAAAATGAGGTCAAATCTAATAAAAAAAAGTTTATTTTTGTTTTCGTTCACCAAAAATTTATTTTTAAAGTTTAGTTTTAAAATTTAAAACATCTTCTTTCGTAAAATATAAAATTTGGTTGTTTGAAGAGAGTTAAATCACCAAAGAAAGACCAATAAGAGGTTCCTCTACGACATCCAGTCGAAAAGTTTTGAAAAATATGAAAAATCAAAATTTTTTTTAAACTAACTTAGACTCCCTAATAGCGAAAATTTCTTAATTGAAACGGCAATATTAGGTCAGTTGGTATAAGCTCAAGGGATTAGATGGAAATAATTTATGATACTCTTGGAGTAGCAACTATCTTCTCTAAAACACATATGGATCCCATGTGACAGATCCCACATGTGTATTAGAGAAGGGAGTTGGTGATAAAAAAAAAGTAGGGTAATTTGCACCCGGGGTATCTAAACTATGTCACATTTTACAAATGGGTACCCAAACTATTTTTTTTCGCAATTAACTACCCAAACTAAACATTTATGTGCGCCGTCAATACCTAGAGGCATTTCCCTCTAAAAAGCTCCATTTTCCTCATGCGAAATGCACGTGAGCCATTTTAGAGGGGCATTTACAGTTTTCCTTCCCCTCCTCCATTTGTCCTTTCCTCCTCTTTGGTTCCATTCCCCCCCCCCCCCCCCCCNCCCCCCCCCCCCCCCCAATTTTATTTTTTTTAAATTTCCATCCCTAAATTTTGATTTCTAAACACTGATCTAGGGCCAGAAGCTAGAAAAAACTGCTGCTTCGCACTTTCTCTTCGTGTGCACAACCCTATCAAACTTCCATAAACCTCAACGACCAAAGTTTGGAAGAGCAGAGGTTGCCTCTAATGGTCTTCAAATCTTCTTCTCATTTCTTCAGACCGGTATGGGGAAATGGAGGGCAAACTCCACGATGATGGTGGACCAATATATCGTAAGTGGTCTCTTATAATTTGGTTCTTTGCAATGTCTGTACTTTCTCTTCGTGTGCACAACCCTATCAAACTTCCATAAACCTCAACGACCAAAGTTTGGAAGAGCAGAGGTTGCCTCTAACGGTCTTCAAATCTTCTTCGCATTTCTTCATACCAGTATGGGAAAATGGAGGGCAAACTCCACGATGATGGTGGACCAATATATCGTAAGTGGTCTCTTATAATTTGGTTCTTTGCAATGTCTGTATTACAATCAGACTTTAAAACTAGGGTTTTTCTTGGGATTGGGTTGAATGAAATTGAATTTTGCGAATGATGAGGATTGCTTGTTTTTAATTGGGGTTTGGGGTTTGTGATGGTTATCGGTTGTGGGGTTGGGTGTATATATAGTTGTCCCAACATGTTTATAGCACTGAAGTTGATTTGAACTTTTCAAATAGCCTCTGTGTGAGCTTATCGTTGCAGACATGTTGGGACCACTATGTGGAGTTTGTCTTCTAGATGTGTAGTGGTAGTTGTGGTGAAATATGCTTTCAAATTATTAAATAGTATAAAGATAGCTGTAAATGTTGTTGTTTAGTGTGCCAATTGGGTATATGTGTACAAAGATTGCTTTTGACTTTGTTCCATATACATATATATATATATATGTATTGTTATGTAATTGATGTTTCACTTTATTTCATATATAAAAATTCATATAAAACTGTTGTTTAGGGTGCCAATTTGTCTTTATCTGATGACTATGGATTTGAAAAAAAAAATTACAGGTTGTGTGCATTTATTATTATTTTGGTTGGTAGGGTGTATAGATAATGTGCAAAATGGTAGTTGTATTTGTGTTGATTGTTTGTGGTGTATTTGTAATGCAGCTCCTGGGTCCAAATTGTTCTCACTAAAAGTGTACCATGGTGGTCAGTTTGAAACAGTAGAGGGTAGAGAGGTATATGTTGGTGGGGAACTAGATTTTGTTGATGGTTGTGATCCAAATAGGATGGGGTTTTATACCCTAAAGAGCATAGCTCAAGACCTAGGACATTATGGTAATTTTGGTGCATATTTTAGGCTTCCTAGGAAAAATCAGATAGAAAGAGATGATGGGTTATGTTACATATTTGGTGATGAGGAAGTAATGATGATGTCAACCTATCTTCATCTCCACAATAGGGCTGAATGTTACCTAACTAAGTTTACCCCTCCTAAACCCTTAGCTTTTGCATTACCAGGCCAAGCAGTGCAACACAAATGTCAACCCGAACCTGCCCTTGAACCTGCACCTAAACATGCCCAATATGAACCCCAAATAAGACGTAGACCTATTGAGTACAGCCCACTAAAATTAGTGGGTTCCCAAACAAAAATGCCATGTAGTAGCTCTCAACCCCCATTGGATTCCCAAACAGCTGATGAAGCATCTATTGCATAACCATCCACTGAAATTGAGGCTAAAACTGAAATATCCCCCCCCCCCCCAATTGAATCTTAGTCCCAAGTTCAAAACCACCCCCATTCTCAATCCCCTGAAACTGGCCCAAAACCCCCCACTAAATATGAACCCATACTTGAAAACCAAACCCTATCTGAAGCCATACATGAAAACCAAACCCCATCTGAAGCCCAAAACTCACCCCAAACTAAAGCAACAGAGATTCAATCACCCATAAAGTCTGATTCAAGGGACCAAACCTCACCACTTTCTGATTCTCGAGCCCAAACCTCGTCAATAAACTTTGCTGATGATGAGAGCATAGACTCTGATTTTGTCCAAGATAAATATGTACAAGATCAGGATGATCTTGCTTTCGATGAACATGTAGACCTTACTGTGGAGTGGGCTGGTGTGAAGGTTGAAGTCCCTGTAGGTTCAGAAGAGGGCACATGCAGTGATGTTGAAAGTGAAATAGAAGGTGAAGTGTTATTGGACCCAATAACTGATGAGGACACAGGAAGTGAAACAGATCTAGCTGCTAGGAGGGCAAGACATAGACAATTTCCTGAGTTCAACATTGAAACTGACTTGGCTAACCCTAGATTTAAATTGGGGATGGGGTTTCTCTGTGTTGAGGATGTGAGACAAGTAGTAGTTGCTTATGGGATTAAACAGCAGAGACCTCTTAGATGTGTTCATAATGATAAAAAGAGAGTTAGGGAAAAATGCCTAGGCAAATGTGTGCATGGATCTGAGTGTGCCTCGATATTATATGCTTCTGTGGAAAGAGATGGAAAAACTTTTAGGATCAAAACATTTAATGACAAGCACAAATGTGGAGGTAAGATATACAACAATCCTAGGATGACATCTAAATGGTTGGCTGAGAAATATGTTAGTAGGTTTAGAGCATATCCTAAATGGGGCTACACCTCATTTTATCATACTTTGAAGGCTAAATATGAAGCTGATGTTAGCAAACATAGGTACTACAGGACTAAGAAGAAAGCCCTAGATATGATAAGGGGCTCAAATGCTCAACAATATGGACAGTTGTGGTCTTATTGTGAGGAATTGCAAAGAAGCAATAGTGGCAGTAGTGTTTGGGTCAAAAGTGAGTTTGATGGAAATGTAAGTAGATTTATTCGGGTCTATGTATGTTTGGCTGCGTGCAATCAAGGGTTCATCCAAAGTTGCAGGCCAGTAATTGGCCTTGATGGCTACCATATCAAGGGGCAGCATCAAGGACAACTACTGACTGCTATAGGTGTAGATGGTGATAATGGAATTTTTCCTATTGCATATTGCATTGCTGAAGTTGAGAACAAAGATAGCTGGACTTGGTTCATTGAATTCCTAGTATAGGACTTAGGAATCACAGATGGCTCTGGATGGACTTTCATGAGTGACAAGCAAAAAGGTTTGGTGAATGCCCTAGAGGAGTTAGTTCTAGCAGCAAAATAGAGGAACTGTGTGCAACATTTGTACAAGAATTTTGTGAAACAATTCAAGGGACAAGCATTGAAGCAGACACTGTGGGTAACAGCAAGGGGTGGGACAGTTTCTAGATTCCAGACAAAAATGACTAGAATGAAAGAACTGTCCCAGTGAGCCTTTGAATGGATGAATGACATACCACCAACCCAGTGGAATAGGTCACACTTCAGAACAATGCCTAAGTGTGATCTACTGCTGAATAACATTTATGAGTCATTCAATAGGGTCATTCTGCCTGCAAGAGACCAGACAGTAATCAGCCTAATAGAAAATGTTATGGTATATTTGATGAATAGAATGGCCAAGAGAATACAATCTATGGATAGGTGGATAGGAATGGTTGGGCCTAAAGTCAGCAAGATTGTGGAAGATAAATGGATTGGGCCTAAAGGCATTTATAAGAGCGTATGAACCTATTGTGCATCCAATGAATGGCCCCAGTATGTGGCCCCAATCAAATTTAGCACCATTTAATGCTCCAGTGTGCCACAAACAGCCTGGCAGACCCAAGAAAGTGAGGAGGAAAGGAACTGAAGAGATTGAAGGCATAAAATTGAAGAAAAAATGTATCAAAATGATATGTAGAAAGTGTGGAAGTTCTGGTCACAATGCAAGGTTGTCTAGAACCAATAGAGGCCAACCAGATGGTCAGGAATGACCCCATCTAATTTTTTTTTTCCCTATTGATTTTGATTTTTTGTCTTTTTTATATTGTCATTTGATTCATGCACATATTTAATGTGTTTTTTTTTCTTTTTAAAGAACATGGTGAAGCATCAGCCCCCATAGCTCCATCAACCTCTCGAGCTCCAGCAGCCCCACCACATGAAGGCCCCCAAGTTGCAGCTCCCAACCCAACACAAACATCTCAAACAAGGGTTAAACGTGGAACAAAAAGAAAAACTGCAGCTCCAGAACCCTCCACAGCTCCAGCAGCCCCCACAGCTCCAGTAAGCCCTTGAGTTAGTTCCAACTCAAGGCAATCATATCAAAGAAGGGTCAAACATGCCCCAAAAAGGAAAAGTGCAGCTCCAGCAGCCCCCACAGCTCCAACAAGCCCCCAAGTTGCAGCAGCTAACCCAAGGCAATCATCTCAAAGAAGGGTCAAACGTGCCCCAAAAAGGAAAAGTGCAGCTCTAGCAGCCCCACAATAAGCAGGCCCCTAAGTTGCAGCAGCCAACCCAAGCTAATCATCTCAAAGAAGGAGCAAACGTCTCTGCTCTACAGAAGTTTTTAGATAGGGGATGAGGTTAATTATGTTATGTATTTTAGTATTAGGGTACAGTTTTTTGTCATTTGGTACAAGTGCACAACAATCTGTGTTGTTATCAATTGGTATCACTTCAAAACCAAGTCAATATGTAAAGGTACAGTTTTGTTTGTTGTTAGGGTACAATTTTATTTTTCAATAAGGTAATATTGGTAAACCAAGGCAATATGTGTTGGTATATCAAAAAACGAAGTCAATATGTACTGAATGAACTGGATGTTGGTAAACCAAGCCAATATGTGTTGTTTGTCAGTAAGGTAATATATAACTGCTTCATGTTTTTGACATTTGAATTTTTGTATGTTAACTACAACAGAATTTCAATTCCAACTGTGCCCAAAATCTTAAATTACCCAATCTGAATATATATATATATATATTAACTACAGCTCTAATTACATAGGGTATTATATCAAAATCTCAATCTCAATATATGTATATAGCAGTCAGATACATTTTTAGAAAACCAAACCAAATTTGTCAATTACAATCACCAAATATATATATTAACTTCATCATCTCTAACACAGGTGTCAAATACATTTTCATACACTTCATCATCTCTAACACAAGTATAAATACATTTTTTCAAACTTCATCATATCTAACACAAGTTTCAATACAATCACCAGATACATTTTGATCAACCAAGCCTATCAATCCTTACATTTTAATTTCCACCTATGTAAATATAGTCTAACAGAAATATACATAACAATAACACAACCACCACCAAACATAATGATGCGGAACCCCAAGATTAAAGAATCCGAAACCCCAAACACACAAGAAATATTGAACAATAATTGGAAAACAAGAACCCACCCTACCAAACCCTTAGATAACTTGTATCTAAAAACGTAGATTAGAAGGCTAGGGAAAGAGAAGAATAATCGCCACAAAGTATTTCTACTTTGATAAGATAATTCAACTCCTAATGCAACAAGAAGAAGAAATTGATTCCTCACTTTGCAAGAACACTCCTAGGAGCAATAGGAAAATTAATTCTCTCAATTGATTAAAAACTCAAATATGTCTTACAAAAGAATTGATCCCCCTTTATATAAGGACTAGGGTTAGATCAAGAATCAATCTAAACCATTAAATATTAAGAAAGTAATCCTAAGGTTGAAAACTAACCCTAAAAACGAAAATAGCAAACGGCCATTATAATCCGAAAATAGCTAAATTACGAAACTGCCATTATCATCCAAAAAATAGCTAAAATTACGAAATTGCCATTCTAAGTTGTTTAGTTTTAAAATTACACCGTTTCGTCTCCGCAACTCTCGAGCATCATTACGACTTTCATCCCTTGGTTGGACAACATGCTTAAATCATCATTAGGCCTCGGAAAAGTGTTCAAATCATTTAGAAACTTGAATCGATCTTCATCCATAATTATTTTCACAAGTCCAAGCATTCTCTCTTTGATCTTCTTAACTCGAGAACGCATCACTGGTTTACTAGGTAAGATGATGTCATCATCTTTTGTTCCAATACTAGAATATGACTCTATGATGCCCGCATCACATAAGATCCTCTTTAGCCACATATTTTCTTTCTCCATCTTTGGCAGTCCTTTTAGCAAACCCAGTATTATCTTTGTCAATCAATGACACATGGGCGGATCATGCCAAATAAAAAAACCACATCCCTTTCTTCCTTTCCCCTGCAAAAGTAATCATATGCAAAATCATAAAGTATCAACTCCCAACCAGAATACATTCACTACCAATTATCAACATCAACAGGGTCATTCTCAAATATTTGTTGCCAAACACTTACCATGTAATTTCCACAACCATAAAACATTCTCTTTGGGTTGTTCACTATCCACGAAGTTTTCTGTATGCTAGGCAATCGACAATAACACATCGTCGAATTTCCCCCACTCATGCCATCCATGTCCAGTTCTTGAAAACCAGATAGCACAATAACAATCGAAGATGCAATGTTCGCCCACTTTCGTCCCTGCTGTGCTGCCGAGTTGAGATTTCAATAGGTTTCGTGTGGCCGATAGTTAGAGGCAACCTCTACTTTTCCAAACTTTGGTCGTTGAGGTTTATGGAAGTTCGATAGGGTTGTGCACACGAAGAGAAAGTGCGAAGCAGCTGTTTTTCTAGCTTAAGGCCCTAGATCAGTGTTTAGAAATCAAAATTTAGGGATGGAAATTTAAAATAAAAATTTGGGGGGGAATGGAACCAGAGAGGAGGAGGGAGGACGAATGGAGGAGGGGAAGAAAGACTTTAAATGCCCATTTGAAATGGCTCACGTGCACTTCGCGTGAGGAAAACGAAGCTTTTCAAACTGAAATGCCTCCAGGTATCGACGGTGCACATAAATGTTTAGTTTGGGTAATTAACTGCAAAAGAAAATAGTTTGGGTACCCGTTTATAAAACCTGACATAGTTTAGGTACCCCGGGTGCAAATTACCCAAAAATGTATTAGAACTTTGCTCCATTAGATTATAATGTATACTCTAAAAATAATTTCCGGATCAACTCACCACTACAAATTGATTTTATATTTTGAAAATGTAATTATTGAAGTAGTATTATTATTATTATTAACTTATGTTGTATTTTGTTTTATTTAATATTTATATTTTTTTTATGTATTATTTTTTAATAAATGTTTTTTTTTAAGAATTTATCTTTTGTAAGAGAAAAATAAATAAGGTTTTAGAAATAAATTTAAGAATTTTATATAAGAAAAAATCCCAAAAATCAAAGGTAAAAAAATCTAGAATTTAAAAAAAAAAAAAAAAAAAAAAAACCAAGCTCAAAATCAATGATCCAATCCAATCCAATTGAATCTAGATTATTAATTGGATTGAATTACATGTACATATTAGTTTTGTTTGAAGTTTCAAACTGATGAATACCTCTAAAGTTAACTTTTTAAGAAAGGCTATTTATATGGATGGTTACATTTGGAGACAAATGAAAAAAAAAAGGGCGTGCAACTTAAAATTAAAAGTCTGCTCACACATCACTATTCATAGGCCATGCCTTCCCAACATGCTTATGTTTTCAATCTTTGTATACCTACATTCCAACAAAATCAATTCAACATTTTTTTTATTTTTTATTTCTATTTATATTTGTATTTGACTCTTTCAAACACTATTAATTTAACTAAAAACAAAGCAAAATATTCATTTTGATATCTATTTTCAGTGTTTTACCAAAAATATTCATTTTCAATGTTTTGTGTGAAAAATGAGGTCAAATCTAATAGAAAAAAGTATATTTTTGTTTTCGTTCACCAAACGTTTATTTTTAAAGTTTAGTTTTAAAATTTAAAACATCTTTTGTCGTAAAATATAAAATTTGGTTGTTTGAAGAGAGTTAAATCATCGAAGAAAGACGAATAAGAGGTTCCTCTACCACATCCAGTCAAATTTTTGAAAAATATGAAAAATAAATTTTTTTTTTTAAACTAACTTAGACTCCCTAATAGCGAAAATTTCTTAATTGAAACGGCAATATTAGGTCAGTTGGTATAAGCTCAAGGGATTAGATGGAAAAAATTTATAATACTTTTGGAGTACCAATTATCTCTTCTAAAACACATACGGATCCCACATGTGTATTAGATAAGGGAGTTAGTGATAAAAAAGTATTTGAACTTTGCTTCATTAGATTATAATGTATACTCTAAAAATAATTTCTGGATCAACTCACCACTACAAATTGATTTTATATTTTGAAAATGTAATTATTGAAGTATTATTATTATTATTATTATTATTATTATTAAGCTTAGCTTGTGTTGTATTTTGTTTTATTTAATATTTATATGTGTTTTATGTATTATTTTTTAATAAATGTTTTTTTTTTAAGAATTTATCTTTTGTAAAAGAAAAATAAATAAGGTTTTAGAAATAAATTTAAGTATTGTATATAAGAAAAAATCCCAAAAATCAAAGGTAAAAAAATCTAGAATTTAAAATTAAAAAAAAAAAAAACCAAGCTCAAAATCAATGATCTAATCCAATCCAATTGAATCTAGATTATTAATTGGATTGAATTACATGTACATATTGGTTTTGTTTGAAGTTTCAAACCGATGAATACCTCTAAAGTTAACTTTTTAAGAAATGTTATTTATATAGATGGTTACATTTGGTTCCTCTACCACATTCAGTCGAAATTTTTTTAAAAATATGAAAATTCAATTTTTTTTTTTTAAACTAACTTAGACTCCTTAATAGCGAAAATTTTTTAATTGAAACGGCAATATTAGGTCAGTTGGTATAAGCTCAAGGGATTAAATGGAAAAAAAATTATGATACTCTTGGAGTACCAACTATCTCTTCTAAAACACATACGATTCCCATGTGACAGATCCCACATGTGTATTAAAAAAGGGAGTTAGTGATCAAAAAGTATTAGAACTTTGCTCCATTAGATTATAATGTATACTCTAAAAACAATTTCGGATCAACTCACCACTACAAATTGATTTTATATTTTGAAAATGTAATTATTGAAGCGTGTTCCAGTGACCTTTCTTTTTGAGGGAAAGGGCTTCTAGGTTCAACCTTTTACATCTCCATTGTTGTAAATATGAGCTTGAAGGTAAGGATTGAGTTGGTCCATTGAGCTTGAACACGAGAAGCTTTCCAAAGCAAAGGAAGCATTTACGCGTTTGATTTAATAGATACAATCATAGTTGTTTGATTTTGGAGATGTTAATGGGTATATTAACACATCAACCTACCTAGCTATTGATGTTCTTTACCAATAGCAACTTATATTTTTTTTTTCCTAATGCTCTAGAAAGCTTGTTCGAGATTTCAATTAACCTGATTTATAAATTTATATTCTTATCATAATCAACAATAATGTAAGCAAAGATTATCAGTACTTTGATTTCCCTTTGTTCACTCAATTTGCAATTTTACACGAGATTTCATCAAGATTGATAAACCAGCTCTAGCATTTGTGTGCATTGTTATATCTTATATCCAATAAACTCTTACCCACTGGTCCAATAGAGAATAAGACAAAGCATGAACGTGCTTTAACCCTGCCATGTCCACATGAAGACCGGCTTAAATCATGCAAAGAGACCATTCTATGGTACTAATGCAGCTGGACCAAAATTAATGGAAGATGAATATATGGTTTACCTCCAAACTCTCTTTTCAAGCTTTTATTCGAGGAAAAAAAATCAAAAAAAAAAATAAATGTTGCTTAGATCAATGGAGATTAAAAAGGTTGAAAACATAACCCTCATGAAAGAAAAAAGATCGCTGGGTACAAACTCCAATATTTACTATTTCAAAAAAAAAATTAATTTGTGGTGGCAAGCTAATCTGGTAAGTTTTTAACACATGTCAAACAATCACTTTAATTGGTACCAGCTCATCTGGTACTACCGATTCATCAAAACTTTCTTTCTCGCAAAGACCCTGTATCAGTGAATCGGGTAGAGACCTGCCACATTCTTTTAGAAAAACTAGTTCATAAATTGCCATAACAAAAACAAAAAATACAAAATAAAAACAAAAACAGCTTAATGTATGATAAACAAAACTTTTGAATTGGGCTGGGCCAATCTGAGCCAGTTTGCAACCTTAGAGAATCAATTTAAAGGAGTTAAGTCCTACTAACCCACCAACACGTTCAGAGGCCCAAATTTATTTTTTATTTACTCTTTTTTTTTTTCCCGGGTGAATTCCTCTCTTTCCACTAGTGAAGTGCTTTTAGAGGCTTTAAAGAATCAAAGGATGAAGCCTCCTCGAGTTTGAATTATTTTAAATCTATGAACTCTGAAAAACATGTGAGATTTGAAGAAAACATCTATCAACTATCTATTCACAATTTATAAAGATTAAAAATCAAAACCAAAATAAAGACACTTAATTGAAACAAGTAAAAAATAAAAGTACTATTTGAAATTGATGAGGAACTAGAGATCCCAAAAATGTAGTTAACTTTAAATTCTTTTTTATTTATTTAAAAAATAATAATCCATAATGGTTTTAGATTAATTGTCATATAGAAATGTAGATCTCACTAATAATATGATAATCACAAATGATAATATTGGAAAATTTGTACAAATTAATTGATCATTTGCTACTTGTGTCTTTAATCACAATACAAAACCTATGAATATTGACCTTGGACAAATACCCCAAAGTCCTTGATTTTTGTTGTTTTTTTTTTGGCTTTCCAAGATCTATATCTAAAATTACACATAGAACTGGTTCGCTAATTGTATACCCATAAGGGTTATAATGATATAAATATATATACATATATATTAGTACTTTATACGGTTTTATTATAGATTTATGTTTTTACCTTCATATAAAGTTATCATTATAAGGATATTCATTAATTTAGTTCGCAGTTATGCGAACATCTTCAAAATCATCTAAAAGTATGTAATCTCGAATAATTTTTATAATGTTCAGAAGTACTTGATTGAAGTTTACGACCAAATACTGTCAAATTATACGTTTTTCATAAATTTCAAAAGTATGCGATTGAATATCTTAGAAAATATTCAAAAGTACAGACTAAACATCTTCAAAATTGTTCAAAATTGTACTGCTAAGTGTCCCTCAAAACATTCATTTTTCGGGATCTTTGATAGTATGAAAATCCTTTAAGGCTTGGTTTGTTTTGCAAATGTGCAAAAATGTTGTCGGCTTATTGAAGTGAAATAGTTGCAAGTGTAGTGGAGGTAGTTGCCGTCTTCGTGGAGGCTGAGTGAAGAAAAAGAATTTGTCCTAATTATTATGGATTGTATAAAAATGGGTTGGCTTTTTTTAAGTGAAATATATATATATATATGTATTTTTTTTTGTGGGAAAAAAAAACTCCTCTATGTATCTTGCTATAGTAAATTTGAATGCTACATTATGATATCTAAATGTGAATTCGCTATTATATGTAATTCATGTGATAAATCACAATGGCCTATATGTAATTTGGGACAATGTCCACTATAACAAAATTATGTAAATTCGTAAACCATGTTTAAAAATATATATATAGTAAATTTTTCATTAAAAAAAATTATTTAGAATTTATTCAGAACTGTGTATGCAAAATTAAATAGATATGTAAAAAAATTTATAACAAATATTTAATGTCTAGATGTATTCCAAATAGAAAAAAAAAATTATAGGAGAAAAAATAATATATATATATATATATGGAAAAGCAGATCAAGTAAGATCTAGTAGTAATAAGGTAATTAAGAGGAAATAGGTAAATGGTGGCAGAAAGAGGAGACATTAAGGTGATAAATTAAGGTGTGGGTCAGAGTACGGTTGCAATAAAGGTATCAAAAAGAGGACATGCATTTATAGAAAAACATTCATTGCCAATGCAGGTACAGAACCTTTGACAAAAAATACTCAATCGGGCTGTCACGTGCACACATCTCAACACTCATTTAGGGGTACAATTCCCATCTCATATATTAATTTAATTAAAGAACCAGAATAATCATCATTACATTTGCTCCCCATATCCATATCCACATATATATATATATATATATCTCTCTCTCTCTTATTATAGTTATGCATGCTTGCATGGTATACATATATATCATATAAATATAAGAAGAAAAAACATGAAAATTGTCTTAACTCTTCAGATTTATTTTCACACAATTTTCAGATGAAGGTCTTCAATTTTGTTGTAAAAATTAGGATGACAAATGGCGACTTTGTTACCAATTGCACTACAAAATTAAAAGGATAATAGCCACAATAATATTGTACATGGCTAAAAGTGGACATTTTGTAGCTAAATGTTTTAGCCTAAGTATCGTTACTATGTTGTAAGCAATAATGCCGTGGTCAAAAGCACTAAGCTTTTAGCTACAACTAGTTTTGTAGTTAAAACTATTACTGTGGCTAAAAATTAGTTGCTGTAGTAAAAAGTCCAGGAAGAGCTAGCCTTATCTTTCTTAGAGTTGTATATCTATGATACGAGTTTCTCGACCGAGATTGGGATGAGCTTTTTTTTATTTTGTAGTGTTGTCTTTAAAGGTATTCAGCATACTAAATCTTATAAATATTAAATTACTACATATCCCAAAAACTATATATAGCTGCTAGAAACTATTTTTCAATAGATCTCTTCATCTTTAAGCTCATTAACGAAGAAGAAAAAAATCTTTAAGTTACAATATGTGTCAAGCAACATAAACAACAATTCAACATAAATTCAAATTCAAATGGGGAACTAATTAAAGATCAAACTTTTTTTTTTTTGGTAATCAATTAAAGATCAAACTCAATAGATAAAATGAACCCAACAATATATATCCAACATATTTTAAAATAATAATTTGAATGTACATCATGTTTGGAATAAACTTATGCAATCCATTCATCAATGAATAAAAGCTCAAGATTGATGCATTATCAATGGAACTCAAACAAGAATAATATTGATTAATATGAGATTAAGGGCTCGACAACTGTAGATCTACCAAAAACAACCACACACACACACACACACACATATATATATATATAATAACAAACAAAGATATATGGTTTTCCTCAGCCTCTCAAAAGAGAAAAGAAATTAAAGAAGATCTTGTTAGTAAAAAATAAAAAATATTGATCATCAAACTCCAATATATATCATAAGAAGGGGTTATTGGGTATCATGATCAGCAACTTTCAGAACCAAACTGTTATAGCTAGGATTTCTTTCTCCTATTATCACAAACAATTCCTTCATTCCCTGCTAGCATCAAATACTTGTCCTTCCTTGTAAAACTAGTGCACTCAAATCCCAATGCATCACCCAATTTCCTTTGAATATAATTAGCCACTTCAACACTTGACCTCCCACCAGCAACAGTAAGCTGTTTTGGTACTTTCCCAAGAATTTGAAGGTAACAGCTAGGCCTAGGGTTCATCAAGAAGAAAATGGGGTCCAAACATTTTAGCCCACTAGCTGTAGTACCATAGAACATGCTCACATGGGTATTAATAGCAACAGGAACAATTTCCTCTGCCACCTCAGCAAACAGGGAGCTAAACCTTAACAAATATGGTTCTCTACAAGTTGTTCCCTCAGGGCAAACCACCAAATCACCTTCACTAAGCAATTTCTTCATAGTTTCTCCATCTTTTTTCCTATCCCTTGTCAATCTCACTGTTCTGATTGGAGCTATAATTTCAGACACTTTGCTCACACTGTATGTCACAGCAGTCAATGGCTTGGCTAGTGATGTGCTTAGGAAAACTGGGTCTAAGAGTGTTCTGTGTGTGCAAACATAGAGTACTCCTTTTTTGTGATCTTGATCATGATTTGGTGTTGATGAAAAGTTATGATTAATGCAACCTTTAACTCTTAGATCCACACCACTCAAAGTTCCCAATTTGACTGCCATTTTATAAGGGAGGAAAATCCCAACTGAGAGCCTGAAAATTGCAAGGATTATCCCTAGAGGAAGCCACATGAACATTGAAAGAGTTGCAGATGGTGTGGGCAAGAAAGCAAGCCTTCCATCATGGAATATTAGTGGTTTTGGGTATTTTTCTCTTGGCATAATTAAACTTGCACTGCTTTTGCACTCTTCTTTGTTGATTACATAAGCTTCCTGTCACCAATCAAATTCATATAAATAAGCATGTACTATATCAAATTAAAAAACAAATACACATTAATTAGATTAAAGAATGGGAATGTTCTTGCCGGCTTTTTGTTAATAGCATACTAAATTATTTATCGTGGAAAGTATATGTTTCAACTTAAATACTAATGCAGCCAATGTGGAACTACTTTGCAGCACTAAAATCTTATATATGGAGTCTATACTTCAAGAAGGTAGGTTCACAATTTCCAACAGTTATGAAAAATTGAACAGAGGATAATATAACTGAAATAAATAAATAGATCGCAATATATATATATATAAACAAAATAGGGTGTGTATATATACACATGTACCTTGCAGAGGGATATAAAAAGTTGGTCATGTAAGCTAGACTTTCCAAGACCCAAATCAGGCTTTTTATCTCCAAAATGTTCCTTAAGAGCTCTGTGCTTGACAAGAAAACCAGAACCAGAAACCAAACCAGTGAAGTAATCCCCAATTGTATGCAACTCAGTCCCTTTAACACAATCAACACCCAAATAATCTCTAAGAAATCCTTCAACCATAACCCTTGGGACACTTGTGAAGACAACCTTAGAACCTGTAGAAGCCAAAACTTCATAGGACTGAAGATTAAGATTCTCAAGGTAAAACTTAGGCAGAACAGCTCTGCCAACACTCTCAACATTCTTTGTTTTAAGCCCACAGAAGGATATGAAAATCATGACCCTCAATTTGAGTTCATAGTCCAAAACCCATAGAAAAGAGCATGACATAAGCAAGAGAAATGCTCTGAAAATGCTACCACCTTCAAAGGCAATGAGCATGAAATAAGGGAAAAAGGAGTTGGACCTCAAAAGCGCACCATGGATATCACAAACAATTGTATCAGAATCTCTACCATCCAAACAGCATTTGGCAATGCTAGGAAACAGAGTAGGTTGCTGTGGCGGTGATGATGATGATCTAAAGGTTGAGTTTTTTATAAGAAAACCATAATTTTTCATTTTTCTTGCTGCTCTGTAACATGAATTTGCTAAGAGCTTGTACAAAACCCAATCTGCAAGTTTGAAAAGTACCATGATTGGAGGGTCAAAAGCTGTGTTTGAGTTATGGAAAACAGAGAGAGAGAGAGAGAGAAGGAAAAGGTGAGGTATCTGAGTTGCTTTCTGTGTGTTTGTCTGAGTGTCTGAGAGAGAAGGAAGAGTAAATGGAGACAGAGGTTGTGGAGAAGAAGAAGAGGTTGCAGTGCATATTTATAGGGAGAGATTAATGAAGGTTGTAGAGAGAGTCGAAGTTGACCATATTTGTATTTGGTTAGCCACACCGGTGGCATTAATTGCAATCTTAATATTTCTATTTTTTATTTAATATTTTTCTCCTTAATTAATATTCAAATGTTTAAAAGTTGTTGTTTATCCAACTACTTTTTCTTTTACCAAAAAAAATAAATCCAAGTAAATTTTTAGTTTTCATACTATTATCTTATATTGAGTATGTTTTGCAAAAACAAATAAAACTTTTTTTATGCCACATGTATACGTGGGGCAATTCACCTTGTCCTATAGTGTTTTGGTACTAAATAAACTATATGTCAAATACAAAAATGAGCGCGGCAATATATCTAGTATTAAAATGTACAAAAAAAATATTACCAAAAAAAAATGTACAAATAAAATCTTATATTGCTAAATTTAAAAATTCTAAAAAATATATAAAAAGTATAGGTTATTTTTCTATGGGGTTAATTTTTTATAATAAAAATTCAAACTTCAACGATTGGTATCGGAGCCGGATCTAAACATCACGTAATCTTTAAAAGCTTTTTTTTTACTTCGTTTATTTTATTTATTTGTTAACATTTTTGTCCAAATCGATATAAGTTACTTTTCATTTTTAAAGCTTTAACAGCTTCATTAGATTTATATAGTTGATACAGTTTTAAATTTTAGGCTAAGAAAAGGAGATAATGATGGGAAGAATTAAGGAGGTTGTGACAGGAAAATATCATGTGTGTATTAATTTGTGTGTGTGTGTGTGTGTGTATAAATGCTACTAACATGCTGTTTAGCTAAATTTTCTCCAATGGATGGCGGCAAATACTATATTAGGTTGGATTATTGGTGACCGCCATTGCAAATTTATTTGATTTTTCTTTGAAATTATTTTTTTCTCTCTATTCTATATCTGTCTTCGAAGGTGTATATATTATTATTATTATTATTATTTGGTCACGTTTGAGAGTCTCTTCTGGTTTATCAGCATGTAAATATAGAGGGGGACCTTTTCAGATTTTTCACAGAGCCAATGGATTTAAAAATTTTCCAATTCAAAATGAAATTATGGACGTCCACCAATCCAAAGTTAGATGACCCATACGCCATCCGATTAGTTGACTTTTTTAACCAATTATATAGCTTCCTCTCATTTGTCAATTTTATAGTAAATTGCATATGCGGTGACTAGTACACTTTTTTCTTTCTCTGAATCTGAATACCATTTTGACTTTCAAAACCATCCCCCCAAGAAAAGAAATAGTAATAAAAAGTATAAATTTGACTTTCCTTTTTTATATGTGGTTTCCCATGCAGTATATTAACTTCAACTAGTCAATATCATTGCTAGGGTTTTATCTAATTTTTTTAGAAATCTCGGATGAGGTCGGTTCCATAGTAAGAAA
Organism: Ochetophila trinervis; assembly: GCA_003254975.1. Taxonomy (NCBI): domain Eukaryota; kingdom Viridiplantae; phylum Streptophyta; class Magnoliopsida; order Rosales; family Rhamnaceae; genus Ochetophila; species Ochetophila trinervis. The sequence goes on along the minus strand of QANX01007014.1, from coordinate 257,155 downwards.
ATGATCACAACCATTGAATCAAGAAAACCATTTTATTAAAAAAAAATGAAAATAAATACTTTATCTTCAAATTCAAAATGGGATTTAAATTTTTTCCCGATTGAATTCAACGTTCAATTCAAAAAGATCAAAATATGCATGTGATGTGATGATAGAAATACAACTAGCATTTCATTCGGTGAAGCATTTGAAGGTGGTTGGGATCTCTCAACAGCCTTTCACCGAGAAAAACATGACTTTGAATATATATACATATATATATATATATATATATATATATATACTTGATATTTTCTGGTCATGTTCCTTTAGAAGCTAGCTGGTAAAGTAACATGCATATATATATATATATATATATACATGTATGTATGTATATTAGGTTTAATTACAGTGATCATGTGGAAAGAGCCATAAATTTCAATCTGCATGGGTTTGGTCTCACAAAATCTATGAGAGCTCTCAGCATTATTTTATTTCATATTCTTTCCTTCATGGTTCTTTAGAGTAGAATGGCAGTTGAGATCATGCACATGCTGTTGCTACTTGGTTTGGTGAACTTTTATTCATTTTATATATATGTTTCTCATGCATATAATTTTCATGCAGCTTAATTAATACAAGATTCACAAATCTATCTATATATACACACCCATTATTCTGTCATTAATTATCTTCCTTAATTCGTAAATTATATATATATATATAAGAATGGCAATTTGTGTGAATGAACATTAATTCTTCATGGTGATCATGCAGCTTCATGGGGATTCCACGCATTTTTGGCACTTAAGAATTTATATTTGTCCAATATTACATTTTAATTAGTAGTATTTAGAAGTTAATTTCTCACAAGCTTTGAAAGTAGTAGCTAATATTAGTTCATCAACATTCATTAAGTTGCAACGCTATTATATGATCTTTTAAATTTAAGATTTTTTTTTTCAACGGTATTAAAAGATCATATAATATCACTTATGCAGTAGATATTATTATATACGTTCGAAAAAAATGAGATAACATATCAAGTACTAAGGTGGTTATCATACTGGTCTCATATGGACTAAACATTTTAAAACTAAATTATACTAATTGGGTAAGTGGATTCCAACATATATAAAGTAGAAATTATGTTTCAAAAATTATATGTAATCAGAAAATAAATGCCTACCGTATGTTGATACACAAATTAATGGTCAAAAGTTTGAGCACATTTATAAACCATTGAAAAACTTGTAAATCTACAAAATAGAAAACGCTGTCAAAAAGCCTTTGTAAAGCTGTAACACTGGACAAAAACCTTTCAACCGTCAAGCCAAAAAAAAAATTGGACTTTCAGTAGAAAAAACATAGAGAGATATATGCATGTAAAAGTAATTCTCCGTACCTTGTATGATGTCTAATATCCTTTATAGGCTAATAATTTTAGTAAGAATAAAATAAATATTTAAATATTATTTAGAGATAAAAATAATAAAATATTTAAGATTCCACATTTATATTCTAATTGGACCATAGAATTTCAATTGTTATATATAATTTCTTTATTTAACGGGATATTTAAGAAATTATGAAATTCACCTCTACACTGTACGTAAATGTCATTAATCGATCCTAGCATATATATAGTATTTTTATAATAAAATTATTTTTATTTTAATAAAATAAAAATTATTATTAAAAATTTATTTTTTATAATAAATTTAAAAATATCATTATTAAAAATAAACTATTAATAAGGAAAATTTCATATTTTTTATTAATAGCAAAACATCGATAATTTTTATTTTAAAAAAATTTAAATATTTTTATTTTAAAATTTTCATATTGAACTACCCTTTACTCTCATTCTGTGAAGTGAACACCAGGCAAGGAAATAGACTTTCTCCAAGTTATAGTAATTAAAAAATGGATGCAGTGCAAAATTTTGAGTAATTACATATGCTAAATTTACATTTGGTGAATAAGTCATGATCATATATTATCTATACCTTCCTACAAATTTTTATTGTAAATACACCAAAAATATTTGTAAAATCTTTTAGCTCATATGAAATACTCCCATTTTAGAGAATATATATATAAATATATTTTTTTCCTAAAAAGCAAAAAACTAGCTATTAATTCAATATCAGCCATCAGGCCAGGTGTTTATAATCCCAAAAGATTGACTTTCTGTGCTAATTAATATAGTATACATACACACTCATTTTTATTTTTATTTTTATTTTGGGGGGAAAACAAAAACACTCATTTAAATTTGAACTATTAGGCGGAGAATATAAAATGAACTGGGGTGGAAAGTCCAGTGAAGGTCAGACACAATAAATTTCCAAGTTCCAACAAGCTTTACTGAAGAAAATTAATGAAGAAAACCAGTCTTCAAGTAGATATACCCAAACTAGCTAATTAAATATGTGTAGCTACATGCCTAGCCACTACATATAGTAGTCAGTGATAGCAAAAGCTAATTTAATATGATGGATCAGCAAAAGATAACTTATTGCACAGAGGAACAAGCAATTGTTATTTTTTTGGCACTACTTCATGCCTTTTGTTGTAGCAAAAAGCATATTAATTTTCAATTTTAATTGAAATATTATAATCAAGATGGGGAAGTTGAATTCAGAATAATTTTAGAAGAAAACATTCCATTGGACTGTTAGCCTTTAATTAGTAAGGGATATATTATATGTATTATGTGTACCACTAATTAATTTTAGCAAAACAGAGTGCTTAATAATTAAGGAAGGATATGCTAATTAAGCTACTTTATTAATTTCTTCAAAACATTTATAAACTTTGTATCTAATAATCTCAACTAATTTTTTAATTAATCTTCAAGGAAAATCAATACATGAAGCCAATAAACACCAAAACTCTTTCTTTGAAAACAGTACTGTTTTTGTCCCTAGCCCACAATATAAATTATTATATGACAGCCCAATGTGAAAGTCATTGTTTTATTGGATAATAATTTTGAATTTAAAATTTTTCACCTTCAATTAATAAAAAAATATGTATAATGAAAGAGGTTTATTTTATATTTTCGCAATATCAAAAAGAACCTTAATTTATTTGTTATCACAAGAGAAATAAATAATTTTTTGTCATTACTAATGATCATTACCAGTCGGATGTATATGTCGTTTTACAATTTAAATAACTGCCTACCAAAATTTACTTTTTCAAATTAAATTTCTAAAATAAAAAATCAATACAAAAGCTCGGTGGGAACATAATCCAAAGGCTTCGGATTTAATGTCTTTGAAAGTCTAAGATGATATATGCATTTTGGCTACTGGTAACGATGAAATAACAGTATCGATGGAAATACTAAAAGTTTAAAATATAAAAATATCGATGAAAATATCACAAAAATATAAATATTAATAAATNAATTTCTAATATAAAGAGCATATTGAAGAATTTCTAAAAAATAAAGAGTGAAATGTTTTGTTAACTCCAATCGCATTCTTTATAATCACTCTTCATTTTATATTTTTCTATAAACATTTATGATTTATATATATATTTATTATTTGTACACTAACATAATATTTAAAAATTATAATATAAAAATATAATTAATATATTTAGTTATAAGTATGCTTAGAAAATTATGAAATTATAAATGAAATTTAACGTAGAAAGTGAAGATAGATTTCCACGTTTAAAAAGCTAAATTATACTTTTTATTTTTATTTTTTATTTTAAAAAGTCATTGAAATGTTCCTTTAAAGTAACAAAAATGAAAATTTTAAAAAGCAAAATGAAAACTACAATAAAAAAAGTTAATATTTTTAAAAAGTGCAGGGCTCTTTCTTGGCTAATGATACCTTCATAAATTTATAAAAATCTTAAACTTTTTTATAACATTGGTTTGTCTAAAAGATATTAAAAAAATAATAAAAAATCACAAAAATATCAAAGTACAATCAACAAAGCTCTGTAGGTAAAGAAAGAGTATTTAGTCGATTATATTATAAATCTTATCATACAAATCAAACTTTTGTTAACTTCAATATTATCGTAAACCAGTACCAGCATGGTGTTTTTTTAAATGAAAAAATAAAAATAAAAAGATCAGTATAGTTCTACATTTGATATTTTCTAAAGGAGTGGTTACAAACGCCCACCTAAATCTATGTCAGAAAATTAACGGATATAGGTAAGAAACAAAAACCACTCCTTCAAATATGGACAGGTTTTTAGGTTGTTGCCATGCAAGTTCATTTCTGCTGTTTGAGAACCCATTATGCAGGACCAAAACTCCTGCTGCAATCTACCCATTCATCCTCTTAACCAACCAAATAAAGATGAGCTCATCTGAATACTGGACACAACTTCATTTCAGAGTTCCCACAAAATTATCGACGAAAATCAAATCCCACCGAGCAAAAATTAAAAAACAAAAACAGAAAAAGAAAATTTCATTTCTCACAGAAATACCCTGATATTCCAGACTAATAATATTTACAGAAATTCAAGAAATTGAAGATGATCTAAAACAGAATGGAAGACAAAAATATAGTGAAATAAGGAACTCTAGGCCAGATTTCATCTAAAACATTATTTTTTTAACTTCCGTTTACATTCCCAAGGTTACAACACAAAAGCTCTCATTAATTTTTCACAACAGAGCAGAAAACATTCATCTTTTTTTTCACATTACATCCATAAACTAATATAACCCACATAAAAGAAAAGGAAAAAAAAGAAAGAAAAAAGAACCCAGTTTTCCCAACCCAAACTATTTTACCCAAATATTACAAATCAACCCCCCAAATTCCCTCATATTTAGCCTAGATTACCCATAAACAGACCCCCATAATAGTAACCATAGCTAAACCAGCTTTGTAAAACATTTATCTGATTTGTCCCTGTATTTTTTTCCCGGTGTCTAGATCTGTCCCCGTTTAAAAAAATCACGGAAAGATCGGATCTTCGACACCGAGAGAGACGTAGCAGAGACGAAAACATGGAGAAGATGGAAAGATTAGAGAAAGGGAGAGAACTGATTTCGGGTGGATATGTGGATCCGGGTTACCGAATCCTGCTCTTCACCCGTTATTGGATGTTTGAGCTCCTTTTTTTTTTCTCAATCGAGTCGAAGCAAACGCCTCAGATCTCTGGTAGCTGAGTCATCAACGATGGCTAAAACCTGTTTCTTCTTTGAGAACGACGGCAAAGGAAGCGAGCTCGGAGCCGGAGAAACCGCGAACCCCGATCCGGCATACATGTTGGCCTTTCCCGGCGCCGGCGATATCAGATCCACAATCCGAGTCTGTTTCGGAACCATTTTGGGATCGGGACCCAACCTTTCGGTCCCACAAACAACCAAACCATCACCTTCCTTCTTCAAAGCTTCTTCGCTGCTCTTGATCTTCGAATCCAGCGACTCACCTCGCCTCAAGATCGTAACTTTTTCCATCGTCTTCATCGCTGATAGATCACCGGAGCTCGTTCTCTTCGAGACCGATGGCTCCGACTGATTCCCAGACCCAAACCTCGGTTGTTTTCTCTCATCCCTCTTCTCCGACCTCAACACCGAGTGTTGTTTCCGGTAAGATCTAGGGTTAGTGTGGTAGAAACTGGGGCTGGGGTTAGGGTTAGGATTCGGATTTCCATAGTAACTCTTCCGACGATAAAACGACGCCGGAGGTACTCGGATCCGTTCGACTAAACAATCCTGAGGCCGCAAAATCTCAGTCCCCATAACTCAAAATTTTCCGAATTTACAAAAAAGAGAGAAGAAGAAAATGAAAGAGAAATAAAATATATGTATGTAATAAAATTCAACCGAGAAAAAGCCAGAATTTGATTATTTTTTCCCCTCTTTTTTCTGCCTTTTAAGCTTACTTCTTCTTCCTCACATGGGATGGGAAGAAGAAATTGGATTTTTTTTTCTTCTTAGTTTGTTTTCTGCTCTGCTGGGATGGTCCTGCGAGACCTATCTGGGTTTGTTAGCGGAGTTGTGGAGTACGATATATAGGCGGACAGATGAGAGAGCACGAGAAATTTGTGGGACCCACATGGGCATGGTTCGCACCGACCTTCGTTGGTGACGTGTTAGAGAGAGATGGGCCGCCATGTTTGATTCTTATTTATTGTTATTACTATTATTCAAGAGTGAGAAAACGAGGAGGGTCTCGGTCTGATGTGGGACCTACAAGAAAGTCCGTTAAAACAAACACCGTTAGGAGTAGACGATGTTTCGTGCCGTTTGTTGCGGGTCGTTGTTGTCTTGTCTGGACTCTGGTTTTTCTTTTGGGGGGTTACGGCGTTAGGTTCAGCAAGTGTTAGTTGTCGGTTTCCTCTTTTCTTTTTTCTTTTTTCCAATGGAAATTATTAGAAAGTGGGGTCCACTTTTTCTATTTTTTTATTATTTTCTTTGCCTTATGAAATGGGATAACATATCTATCTTTTCGGTCGAATCGGTCCCCTCTCCTGTCACTGTGACTGTGAATTTTTTATTTCTTTTTTTTCTTTTTGAGAAATTACATAATATTCATGATGGAAATTATAAGAAGAATATTTTTTTGGGTTTTTTCGATTGATTTTCAAAAATGGTATTTTATAGAAATAATAAAATTCAATAGTTTGCTGAATATATTGAAGTCTTAAGAAAAAGGCATGCTGGGTTGGTTTCCAATATATTTGGTTGGTACTATACTTTATTGCGATACTTCGCTAAACACCCATCATGTCCTTGCTAACTTTTTTCCAAAAAATTTCTTTTTAAAGTTAAAAAGAAAATAAAATAACATCTATTTTCACATACAAGCGAGTATTTAATTAACAAATAAGAGTGTTTATTGGTTTGGTTAACCTTTAATAAAAAAAAGAATAAGGCAATTTAGAACTCAAATGGGGAAATTATTCAACACGTCTTATGTTAGCTAAGATAGATTATTTGGTAGATAGTTTATCAAAAAAGATTATTTGGTAGATAGCTTGGGCACCTGATATTGACCACCTCTCTGCATAACCAAGACTTCAAATTGCCAATTATTCTTTCTTAATCAATGAGACCATGAATTTTTGAAAATAAGAAAGAAAAACGAAAAAGGAAAGTAGACCAAGTCCTCCTACATCTTTTTTTGTTTTCTTATAATTCTTGTGTCCAATTAAAGCTAGTAGGTTTCTGCAGGATCCAGCAAGAAACTCAACAGCTTGGTTCTCTCACAATTTGATAATGGAGATGAGTGATATGGTGTATCTAAGTTGTCCTATATAAATTGTGAATTTTGAAGAAAACCCATGTTCCCAAATCCCCAATATCATTCTCAATAGTTTACCAAATTTTATACCTTACAAACTATACTATCGGGACCCACTTGGAATTTATTAAATTGATTATAACCAACCCAACATATAAAGAAAACATATTAATTTAATTCCATCCACATGTCATTGTTCTTGAATTATCAGAGTTCAGAGAACGTAGCATAAAACCAAAATTATTATAAAAGAAACCCCACTCAACATGCAATTTTTTTAATAACCATAACCAGTAGAGCTTAAGCAGAGGCATATTATCTTTTGCTTTCCAAGATGACCCTTCACCATTAAATAAACAGGTTCAAATTTCAAAAAGAAAATGATAATAATTAAAATAAAATAAAGAAGAGAGAGAAACTAGCCCTATCTTTGTATATGTGGCTGACAACATCATTGATTTGGCCAAGGATTCTAACATCTGAATCATGCTACTAGAATTGAGACATGTAAACCAGTTCATGTTTATTTAATATTCTTAACTTTGTAGGGACTAGGGAGTTATGCATAAGTATAAGAATATCTCCAGCTTTAGATACCAATCCTGCTTCCAAATCTTATAATTAAAGCCTAAGTGCCTGCCAACCAATGTCCAAGAACCAACAAATCATTCTACCTTTTTTTAATATGCACATTAATTTCTTACAAAATAAAATAAAATTGTGTAGATAATTAGAAAGTGAACTTTCCTATGAAGTATCATGTTTTTCTTGTAAAATAGTTATGGGAGCCAATTGGCTCTATACAAACTGGTATAAAATTTAGATTAATTTATTTTTGTTAATTGATTGTGATTGTTGTTTAGTATTTTCTTTGAAAATTGATTTGAGCGTATTACAATTTCATTACCATCCAAATAAGCAAATATACATGATTGGACAATATGCAATTTACCTTTTTGTTTAAGAAATTAAAGGTTAAAAAAGAAAAAGTTACCTTCTTTCAAAAAAGAAAGAAAAAGTTACCCAATTGATCAGCAATTAATTTTTGAGTAAGAAAAAAAGTAGTGGACCTTAATTTTCTGGATCCTATTTGCAAAACCCCAATAATTATCCACTTAAAAAAAGGAAGAAAATAAAAGATAAAGAGGGAACAATTCTAGGAAGCTTTAGGAAACGTGGGGTTGAATAAAGCTTCTCATGAGAAATGACTTTGCAATAAGCAATCATGCTCTCTTGTCTCCTATCAATTTGAAAAATAATTGAAATTAATTTTTCTTTTTTCTTTTTTAAAAATAAATAAATCCCCACGGGGAAGGGGTAGGGGAAACATCCTCCAAGAAAATAAAGAAAGTCGAAAAAATAATTTAAGTAAAGCTAAAGTTTAGGTGGAGAATCATGGAAAAAAATTTATGTTAAATGATAACATCACCCTTGAAGGGACGTAAAAGCTTTCCCCAGTGAGATCTTTTGACCTATACCTGGTAGTATTACGTGGAACCAATCGAGTGATGTCCCTTGAGGACCATCGGGGTTATGTTATCGTCCCTCTATGTCAACTTTTATAGGACTGCCTTCATCATCCCTCACACTCACGGGCCACAGCCACGATCATTTCGTGGCTGCATTAAAAGCCCCCTTCACTTTCTCTGTTTCTCACACAGGTTTGACCATGAAGTCTTACCTTTTTATAAATTTAGGAGGGCAGTCTTCTGCACAAAAGCATTTTATTTTTATTTTTGGTAAATGTCCAAATGAAAAAAATTGTTCTGCACATTTTTTTATTTATTTTTTCTATTTTTCTTACTTTATTATTATTATTATTCTTACAAAGCCTTTGTTTGTAAGTTGCAGATTTTTAATATATGAATTATCACTTTTAGCTATTAACATTTTACAAATCAATATAGTCTCCCTATGGTTTAGCTCATAACAATCATATAATTGAGTTCAGATAGCATTCAAATACTTGTTACTAAACAAAAAAATAAATTAATTAATCCGAGCATTAACAAAAATAGACAAATGGACCGATAGTTCACTTGGCAATCTCTTTCTCTTTTTTTAAGACTCACCATGAAATACCATATTTTAAGAGTTTGGAATTCAGAAACATACTGAAAGTGTTGAGGATAATGTATTATCAGCCCCACCAGGTGAAAAATCTTACTCACAAAGCATACCTAGTTCATGCAGTGAATCAGGTCAAAGAAAAATGTAAATCAACCACACAGCAAACCTAGTTCATGCAGTGAATCAGGTCAAAGATAAAGTAATTCAACCACGGATTCTAATTGGGATTATCACTAGAGGTTTACCATCAATGTATAAGATTAACTATATTATAACTAAAATAGTAACAGGACATACTTTGGGAAATAGTAGCTGTTGAACAATCTGTTGCCCTCAAACTATGGAGAGCGCTAGATCTGGCTGGATAAACATCCAAATGTAAGACCTACGGGCTTGAAATGAAGGTGTCAAAATAGCTGGGAATAGACAACTAGTTAAAGGAAATAGCAATACCACTCAATTTCTCTAAGATTACCGATAAGTTCTTCATACAACAAAGATGTTTTGACATAACCAATGTTCCACAAAAATTGAACCAGGTGCAACACATCTAACGGCCACGCCCACGACCACGGCCGCGCCCACGTCCCCGACCCCGTCCCATAGGCCTCCCTGATATAGAAAAGCATTTGAATGATTAATGAGTAGTACTAAACGAAATTTCAATTAAGGAGAGAGAGAGATATATATATATCGCAAAAATTAAAGCCAAATAACAAGTTTGCAATACCAGCAGTTGGCTTTTTGGGCTTGACCCTGGGTGTCTCTTCCACCAGTAGAGTCTCAAGATTCAAGCTGTCAGGGAGGATGTAGTAGCGAATATTGTTACCCCTAACACTTAGATGATCAAGGGTCACCGGATTTTTCCCCTTCAGTGTAAGTTTAACTGTCTTCAGATGTGTATTCATACTGATGTCCACACCTGTAACATACCAGTACATCTGCCAGTTAGAATACAGTAGTTTCCAAGCGCACGTGTGTCAAAAGTTGGTCCTTCTGCATTCAATACAATCATGCAAATCCTTGACTCTTAAAATGTGTAACGATAACATGAAAGTCTTCCTGATATCAGACAATTGAACATGAAGAAAAACAGACTTGCAATAATTATGAAAACTACCATCAGAAACTGCAAGCTAGTCAATGGACATACATAGAGCAAGAATTGGTTTCAACAAGTTTTAATCTGTGAATGAATTCAAACTAATCAACCCTAACTATATTTTATAATATCAATAAACATTTATCAAAATATAAATTTTTTTTATTGAGAAAGGATTTATATACATTGGAATGTAAAACATATCTATTCCTGCAAAACAAATAAAGCAGCTATTCCTTATCATAAGCAGAGCAGGCAGTTGTCTCTCAATCATGTGAACTATTATCATAAAGGCAAATTATCACGTCAAAAAAATTCAGCTAAAATGTAATTGTCTCTGCATTACTAAGGAATTAGTAATCAGGGGGGGAATGGGGAATTTTGGATATCTTTAATTAGGCTGAGAAATGGAATTTATATGTGCAAATTAAAGTGAAACTAACGACCCCAACAACCCAACATATCAAAATCTTATCAGGCTTTTCACTAAAGAAGAAAGTTGAAGCATTTCAAATCACATTAAAATTCACTTTTCTCTCTTTTAAACATGCAAGGATAAAATTTCATTGACAGTTATCTTCTCCAAACTTAAAGGCATTATGTGTGTTGTATAAGTTACATGACAAAGAAGTAGATCTGGCAACGTGTCGTGTCGTGTTCGTATTGTGTGGTGTTCGTGTCAAAATTTTCTCATACAAACCCGACCCGTTAAGCTTTCGTGTTGAAATATGTAAACCCAAACCCGTTCATGAAATTATTGTGTAACCCGTTAACACGTTAAACTTATTTTCAAAATTATTTGTAAAACAATAAAAAAATATATTTGATTTATAGTTTATACTAAAAAATAATGAAACACAAACAAACATAAATATTTGTATCCTTTTACAAAAAAAAAAAACTAAAACAACATACTAAAAAATAATGAAGCATAAACAAACATAAATATTTAAGTTTTTTTTTTTAGTTAAATTACTAAATTCCCATTAAAGATTAATGGGTCCATAGTGGGTCCAATTTTGAGTGTGTCTAATACTGAGATATACAAATGTATCACCTATCATCATGCAGTAAAAGTGTATATGTGCCATGTCTAGAGATAGCAAACAATCATTGGAAGCTGAACTTCCTTTTCCACTGATAAGAATTACAAAAAATGGATGCGTGCCTGTACAAGGCTCTCAAGATAAGTGAAATACAAGCCAAATCTAGGCTGCAAAGCAAGTAAGCAAATTAGAAGACTATAATTTTCTACGCAGATCAGCAACAAAGGATACGGGAGTGTGCATAATTATCAATTCTCTCTACAAATATGATAAAGTAAAAATAATTATAAAAAGCATCATTTATGAACTAAAACATGGTGATAAATTGACCCAGTTTCACAGGATAAAAGCAAACACTAATAGGTTATCAGTAATGGGCATGATAGAAAATTTTAGGTAAGAGGCCCCCAACTCTAAGGAGAGCAATTAGCATGGTTCTGAAAATGGGAAACAAAATGTGGGTAAACGAATTTATTTGGTCATGAACTAAAAAACCAAACTTTCGGTTCTGAAAAAAACATTTGTTTACCAATTTCTTATTTTCAAAAATCATAAAAATAGGTTTTCAGTTCAAGAAGGAACAATGGTCACTACCTCTACGCGTTATATTTCTTTATATCTCAGCAACTTTCATTTAATAAATAGGAAATATAAAACACTTTATTACTGGTCAAAGCTCACTAGGGTTTAACAAAACCCCAATACACAGAGAACTTGAATATCAAACTAAAGAAAAACCAACAAAAAAAAGTAAAGTAAATAGAACTTGCGGGCAAAGGAAGGAGAGGAAAACCTGTGATAGTTCCATGTACAACGGTGCCGTTTTTGAGTTCGATCGACACAGTCTCGTTGTTCAACTTCATCAAAAACCTGGATCGTTTTCCAGTTTCAATTTCGAAAATAAAAAAGTATACTATGAAATTAATAACGAAAAATGCTGTAAACAATTTAGCCGCAAAAACCTTAAAATAGATTATCAAAGTAAAGCGAAAATGGAAGTCTAACCTGACGAGCTTCATTGTGGCGGGAGAGAGAGAGAGAGAGAGAAAGAGAGAGTTAGGGCTACCAGCAAAGCAAAAGAGAAAGCGGGAGATTGAGGGGAGAGTAAGGGTTTTTCCCTCTTCCAGTTTCGGACCGCATTCATTTGAGTTGGTCCGGGTCAGTTATCTTACTGGGTTTGGGTCCTCTGCGGGCTTTGATTTGGGCCACATTATTGACTGCTAGTCTTTTTATAACCTTTTCCATTCCAAAAATTAAAATTTTGTTAATCTCGTTTTAAAATTTTATATATTACTTTTGTTTTCAACTTTAAAATATATTTCACCATTCAAACTGATCCATTCGTTCCAAACAAAAAAAAAACTGATACTCAACATTTCATTTACTTTTCATTACCAAACCAATACAAAATAGACCAATCATAATAAGGAAAGTAAGATAGGACAAATTATTAGTGCGTGTAAAAATATGGAACTGTAATCAATTATCTTAAGATTTCATATACCAGAATCACATTTTAAAACTGTAAATCCAAAAAAGAAAAAAAAAATTGTCTTAAAAACCCAAATTTTATAATTACATGAATGTAAATTCAAAAAATATAACATTTACTTCAACATAATAGCAAACCTCCAATATCGCCTTATCAAGAGAACAAATATATTATAATTTATAATCCAGTTCAAATTAAAAGAATTAGAAAATGATGAATATAAGCTTGAAGGCAAGGTTATTATACAAAGTTTCTACTAACAGGGAAAAATATGAAATTAGCAAAATTTAAATTATTGAGTTGGAAACTTTTTTTTTTCCCACCTGGACTCTGGGTTATCCACCAAAAAAAAAAAAAAAAAACCCTTTTTATATGGACTTTAATAATTAGAGTTCATGGTTTATGGTTATCGTTGGACTTGGACCAAACCTCCAATTTCTTTGCCATATAATGCTTAATTAAATTAAATAACATATGGCATTTAAAACATAAATTCTATTTTTTTTTTTTAATACCGAGGATGAAGGATTGGCCATTCGTAGAGGAAGCACTGGCTACTAGGGATGTGCAAAAAAACCGACTAACCGATTAAAACAACCGATCCAATAAAATCCAACATGTTCGGATCGGTTATTTTAGTGTAATTGGATTTGATCGGTTATGAAAAATTAAAAATCGAAGGTCGGTTCGGATCGGTTCGGGGTGTTAAAAACCGACCAAAATCAATCCAATCCGAACCGACCACTTTTTTTTTTTTTTAAAACATATGAAAATTAGTTTAATATTATTAGTATGTAGGCTTTGTTATATTAGCTTAAATTTAGAGTTAGATTACTCGATTATTGTATTAGTGTAGTAATTTTGTTTTAGTTTAATATGTTTATTTGTAATGTTATTTTTTTAATCATTTATGTGTTAGATTTTGAAAAAACATATAATTTTTTATGGATTACTTAGTGGGCACTTTATGTGTTAGGTTTTGAAAAAAATATAATTTTTTAAACAAAATTTAAGTACAACAAATTTTTGGTACAAAAAATAGCTCAAATGTCAAATATTCAAAGTAAAAAAAATTCAAAAATTAAATTTTGAAAAGTCTAAAAAAATTAAATAAAAGTTTAAGCGAAACCGATCAACCAAATCGATCCAATCCAATTATTAATTGGATTGGATTGGATTTAATGTATAGATCGGATCGGATCGGATTGGAAAACAAAAAACCGATCACTAATTTGATCGGATTGGTTATTTTCAAAATAGATCGGATCATAACTGATGCACACCCCTACTGGCTACTGCTACTGGGTTGTTCTCGCATGAAACATAAAATCTAAATATATAATTTGATTATTGCAATATATAATTTGCTGTCCACAAAATTATTAAAATACAAAAAAAAAGGATAAAAAAAATAAGATAAATTTATAGATTTTGTAATTACATATACTTTTCATCATATGCACCAGGACTTTACCACTTTGCGCTTACATTTTTGTCATTAGGGTACTAACTCCTTTTTCCTAAATTTTGTAAAATAATCCGTTATGAAGATCATTACGTGAATTTCTTTTCTTTTTTTTTATTAAATGTTAATCTAGAAAAGAAAGGGTGATAATTTTTAAATTTCCAATCAAACTATGACTACTCTTTAGAAATTATTATTACCATCTAAGTTGTCTCCTAAATACCATCGCTTGAATTCTTTTAGTCAAAGACTACAATGTATTATAAAGTAAGCGAAGGGAATATCTGATTTCACCTCAAACATAAAGGTGATCAAATCTAGAACTTAAAAATGCAATTTTAGTAGCTTTATTACAAGGCTAAATCTACTAATACTCCATTGGTTGGATTTGATAATAACTAACCCAAAATCAACAACATTTGAATTTGTATAAACAAATGCAATTAAAGCCCCAAAACCTCCTCAATATCAACCCAATTGACAGCACTCGAAAACAAGAAAGACACCCAAATTGTTTGTCTATTTCTAGATCGGTAGATCCCACTGTTCCACATGCCTTCAAACTTCTTATAAGCCACTTGTTTTCCTATTTTAGGTTTTAATTAAAAATAAATAAATAAAAAATTTCCATGCCAAATCTCTATCCACCCAATCCCTATCCACCATTTGTTCACTTCAGTTTAATTAGCTATAAAAATACAAAAAAACCATTTTTTTTTTATACAGATGGAAATATATTATAGTACCCTACTTGCACCACTATTCCATCTAAATTAATTAATTAAAAAAAAAAGGAAAAAAGAAAACAAAAGAGGATAGAGTAGGCGGAGAGAGAGAGATGCTGGCGAAGGAATCGGGTGGTGCGAACTTCGATCTTCCCGAGGATGTACTGCGAGTACTGCCGTCTGATCCTTTCGACCAACTTGATGTGGCCCGCAAAATCACGTCCATTGCTCTCTCGGCACGTGTCTCGGCTCTTGAATCAGAGTCGTCCGACCTTCGCGCCAATCTCGCCGAGAAAGACCACCTCATCGACGACCTTCATGCCCAGATCGATTCCCTCGACGCCTCTCTCGCCGAAGCCACTGATAAACTAGCTATCGTCGACCATGAACGGGTCCGAACCTGATTTCTGCTACCTGGGTCGCTTTCATCCCAATAGTCAACCCGTTAGCTTCTAATAATTTTCTACTTTATTTGTTTCTTTAATTATTGCTTGGTTTCGGTCGTTATAGGAGAGCTTGCTGAAGGAGAACGCTTCGCTGTCTAGCACTGTTAAGAAGCTCAACAGAGATGTCGCAAAGGTACTGAAATATGAAACGTAGAAGCTTTCAGAAATGGAACATAACATGTTTTATTT
This sequence comes from Ochetophila trinervis, assembly GCA_003254975.1. Taxonomy (NCBI): domain Eukaryota; kingdom Viridiplantae; phylum Streptophyta; class Magnoliopsida; order Rosales; family Rhamnaceae; genus Ochetophila; species Ochetophila trinervis. The sequence continues at coordinate 241,400 of QANX01007014.1, read as the reverse complement.
TTATTTTAAAAATTGATTTCTTCACTATTTGTTATAGTTTAAGAGGTTAATTATCTGTTTTGTTTCTAAATTATTCATTTTCCAATGTTATAGTTTCGAATTTGTTGCTATATATGGCTCAGAGAGTTCGAAATGGTGGCGTTTGCAAAATTTTATTGAATGTCCAAATCATAAAAAGTTTATTTACTTTTTTTTTTGGTTATTGTTTTCTTGAATCAAGATGTGTGCTTTTTTATGGACAGTTGGAGGTTTTCAGAAAGACGCTTATGCAATCTCTCCGAGAGGATGAGGATAATCCTGTAAGCAATATTTTCTAAGCATTTTTCCATTTAGCTGAACAAGAATTTGTTATAAGCTCTATGAGTTTGTTTGTTTCATGGTAAACCAGAATTTTTATGAATACTAATATCTGGGTTTTGTTGCTATTACTGAATTTAAATATTGCTTTGCCACAGGGAGGAGCTCCAGAAGTTGTGACTAAGATTGAAAGGCAAGAGAGTTTGTCTACTGCATCACAGACCGGAGGTCATACTTTCTCACATTGGTTTATTCTATAGGGCCTCAACTTGCAAATGCAAATTATGAATTGGGAATCAACTGTTTGTGCATGAGAAGGGAAAATGAAATTTGGGTCTGGAGTTGAAAGCGCAATTTTTCTTTATTTGTTTAAATAATCTGGTTGAACTTTATAAGGGATTTGTCACAAACTACATTTTTATTTGTTGGAAAGTGTATTTTTGGAAAAGAATGCTGCTATTTTTCTCTTCCAACGTAGTAAATTTCCCAGTGATGTGATGATTTATTAATATACATTTGGGCAAAAAATTTGGCTCAAAATTTCAAAAGTTTTCATGCAAGGAAACATTCATGTTGATTTATTCTGTCCATTTTGTTTCAGAAGACGATGCTGCATATCCAGATTTGAGGACCTCATCAATCAGGAGCCAGTTCACTTCTATTGGAAATTCTTTTGCAGAGGATCATGAAGCAGATGGTATGTGCCATTTAATTATTCGTGTATGGTTCAGGCATTGCCTAATCTGATATTACACAGTCCAAGGAAAATGAATTCTTGTTATAAGATAAAGATACAGAACTCTGCAAAACTTTGTTAAGATGTGAACTGAATATTTTTCTTACTTTTTATTTTGTTATGATGGCAGCCATAAGACCTCGTATATCACCTAGTCTCCTGTTAGCATCCCAGACTACTACACCTCGGTTTACTCCTCCTGGTTCCCCTCCTAGTCTATCTGCATCAGCGTCTCCAACAAGAACGTCAAAACCTGTGTCCCCAAGACGGTATTCAATGTCATTTTCAACCGCAAGAGGCATGTACGATGATAGGTCTTCAATATCAAGTTCTGACACAACATCTCAAACTGGTTAGTGAACTTTAAAATCTTCTCATATGTAAAAGTAATCTACAGTTTGAATATTTCCATTTCAGAAGTAGATAGTTAGTGACTGACCAGTCAGTGGGTATGAATCCTGCTCTTAGTTCATAGAAGTGATGATGAAAACAATTTATATTCCCTTCTTGGTTAAGAGATATGCTTGTCCATCATTTTTCTTTCAACTGTTGAGTATTTGCCCATGCATTCTAGTATTCAGTGTTGTTTATACCAATTAAATTTATCTTGGATAGTTTGTGAGTTTTTCATCTCATACCCAACAAGTTTCTCATTTGAAACAAATGCAATTTTGGTGAAGAATATAATACGAGGGGTTGGATATATAGTTGGTAGATATGCTAATTGGAAGATTGATTATTATTTGGCCAGCATCGCTTCTTGTGTTTTCTGTATGTATGATGATTGAGCAAATCTAATGTGTCCCTAATGGTTCTAACGAACCCTGTACCTAAAGCACAGGGAGGGGGAAGGGTTTGAAGTAGGGTTGGTTAAGCTCATCATTCCATGCTTCTGGAAACTAGTCTTATTCTGTAGTGCTCAAGAAGTTGAGCATTGCAGGTTCCACAGACATTGAGCTCTTTGAACACCAGGTGCACAAGTAGATGGGTAGTAGAAAATTTTATAATGTCATTTAATACTCTTATCTCACTTTTTCAGGAAGAACTCGAGTTGATGGAAAAGAATTTTTCCGCCAAGTCAGGTAAAGACACTTATTGATACCTTGTTACTGTTGTTATTTCATTTAATCTTTAAAAACATGTTTTGGCTGCCAGCTCTAGATTCCAATTTTTTTAGCTAATTAAATGAAAGAGTTCTTTATCAGCCTGTGGTTCTTTTCTTCTTGTCATCAGGAGCCGATTATCTTATGAGCAGTTCGGTGCTTTTCTTGCAAATGTGAAGGAATTGAATGCCCACAAGCAGACAAAAGAGGTACATTATATCTCTGTCCATTTTTCTCTCTTCAATTTCATGCCCTTAATACTTCTTGTTTTGATTATCTATATGTCTCTATGTTTTAATGCAATTCAGGAGACTCTACAGAAGGCAGATGAGATTTTTGGGCCAGAAAACAAGGACCTGTATGCTATTTTTGAGGGATTGATAACTCGCAGTATGCATTGACTTTTTGTAGTTGGATGGCCAATTTAAGTTTGTACAACTAGTCTCTTCCACGGCATCATTTTCTTTAGCTAGTGTTTCTTATGTATATCAAATAGAAATTGAAGCTATAATAAAACCATTCTTTGACTCGTGTCTTGTTCAAGTGAAAGCTAATAAAAAATCGAGTCAAATTTTGATAAATGACTTTTTTCTTTGAGTTTAAAGCGGGGATAGAAGATTATCCCCCTTGGTATATGATCAATGATGTATGGCAGAGTTTGTGAATAGTGTTTGACTAAGTGCCATGTTCCAATTCAAAACTTTTTGCATTGAGTTTATATTCATCTGAAAGATTGCCTGATGTTACATTCAATTTTATAAGTCATAATATTTGTACATAAGAGCTTAGATTCTTTATTACAAAGATTTGAATTCATGCAAGCCGCTTTTCGCGTTTTAACAAGATTAGACCAAATTATTTGCCTAAATGTTGTATTGAAGTTTACCAATTTTGCAATATACATTGGCTTGCTATTAAAAAAAAAGAAAAAGAAAAATACAATGGCTTGCTTTGTTTGAGATCTTGTTGTTTCAAAAATTAACTCATGCAATTTTACATATAAATATACAACAATTATATAGAAGACAAATTAATTCATGGAATTTATATAAAAAATGTTTTTTTTTTTTTTAAAAAAAATTTATAAAGAAGGGGTTGTTCAATTTTTCTTGGAAAGGGGCTGTTCCTATTTTCAATCAAAGTGATAGCCTCTTGGAATTGTGTGTCCAACTTGTTAAAGTATATGATAACCATCGATCAAAGCTCATCCATATAGATTTTATGTGACCCCACAGAAAATTTGACGTGTAATTCTGTCGGTGGTTTAAAACCGTTGGTTTGCAATTCCACGTGGCAAAGACCCAGAGAAAAAGCCTTGGCCTCAGAGAAGAATTCTCCATCCATGCACTTGTAATCCCCTGTCAAATTCAAAACACCATTAAAACATATGCTAAATTTAGACCTTTTTTAACTACATAATTTAATATTTTTTAATTTATTTATTTCGGGAAAAAATAAATGGGATTAAAACGTAACAAAAAAAAAAAAGAAAAATCCGATTTTCGAGCATGAAAATTCGGTTAAGCTGTAGAAAAAATTATTGGGTTATTAGAGAGCAAGACAGAGAAATCATGCCAGCCTTTGCCTTTTCATGGATGTTTCTGTGTCTCTCTGACTCTGTGTGTTTGCGTTTTTTGTCGTTTCTTTTTGGCTTTACCCATTTGGCTTCGTGAGCCCTCCTCATTGGCTTGGCCACGCTTTGAGAATTCATGGGAATTGTTCAACAATCTTCATCTTCTTCTTCTTCTGCTACATGGTAATTAAATTCGTGCCTCCTTTTCAGCTCCTTTTTAATGGATGAATCCTTTTCAGCTCTTAGCTTCTGCATTTGGCGGATTTCGTGTCTCTATTCAGTAATATCTCATTCTCTCTATCTCTCTCTCTAGCTTTTTCTTTCTCTGCTGCTAACTAAAGCTATGTTATAATTCATTTTAAATGGATGTTAAAATGTGGCACAGAATTTTCATTTCCATATTATATTGCTTCCTATAGACTAGAAAACTTGATACGTTTGTGACATTATATGGAACCAAAAGAAAAAAAAAATGAATACTTGCATTCTAATGTTTAGTCATAGGAATAGCCATTGTTGTATGCCAATATATTTACTTGTGTTTTCAATGTTCTAAGCTTTACCCTTATTGTTCTTACCACTTGGGTTTTTACATCTGATCTTTAATGAATAACAAGAATTGAATTTTGGTTTACATTGTCGGTTTCTTTGTTCTTGTTTTATGCTGTGACTATTATCTTCTTTCTTATGAGATGATGCTTTCAATGGCTCTTCCATTATGTGTTTGGTTTTGTTTTGAGATATTTACTTCTATACCCTTTTTGTCCCTTTCCTATTTCCTCCACTTGGTTGGTTGGTTGGTCATATTCTGTGTCTTGTTTGGATTATGATTTTTAAGCTCGTAGCTCTTTTAGATTCTGTCATATTTTTCTTTTATTGACCACCAAGATTTCATGGGCAGCAATGGTTCCCGCAGCATTCCCAACCAGAATCAAGAAGAGGAAACTACTCCTGTTGGAAGCAGAAGGCATAGAGCAGGGTTTTCTGACTCTTTTTCAAGTCATGGTACAAACTTCATTCTGTTTATTTATTTATTTTTTTTTTATTTTTTTTCAAGGATGATCATATAATGACAATGATAATGCTGTTTTCTATCATATTAGACTTGGGTTCATTAGATTTGGAGGAGGGTCTAACAGGCTCTCGTCGTAGAGCTCCTCAGGATTTTCTAAGAAATTCGGAATCCGAACCAGTTAGTCCCAAGGCCAGCACTTCAGATTCAGATGCAAAAGCTCCAAACTGGCGTGGCTTCTTTAGAATACTGAAAAAAGGACCTCAAATGCCTTTTCAAACATTTCCTCCTCTAATAACAGTGCCAAAACTTACCAGAAGAAAAAGCAAAAGGATCAGAGAAGAACTTGTTCCACAAATGAACTCTCCAGCTTTGACAACTAATTTGGATTCTGAACTTAGCTTCTTCAAAGCCTCATGGAAGAATTTCTCACTGTCAGAACTCCAAGTCGCAACAGACAACTTCAGCAAGGGTCAGCACTATAAACTTTTTTCTTCAGAATTTGAATGTAAAATTTGTTACCATTTCGATGCTGACAGTCTGATTTGCATTTCCCATTTTTGTCATGTTTTCAAGATAATCTGATTGGTGAAGGAGGTTATGCTGAAGTTTACAAAGGGAAATTGGATAATGGTCAGTATGCTGCAGTTAAACGTCTAACAAGAGGAACTCAAGAAGAAATGACTTCAGATTTCTTATCTGAGCTTGGAATTTTAGTCCATGTTGACGATCCCAATATTGCTAAAGTGATTGGATATGGTGTTGAAGGAGGAATGCACCTTGTTCTTCATTTGTCTCCCCATGGGAGCCTATCATCCATACTTTATGGTTTGTTTACCGGTCATTAAGCTATTGAACTTTAAAACCCTCACAGCTTTTCAAAATGTGAATCATGAATCATGAATAATTTCTTTGTCATATATATGCAGACGCGCGGGAAAAACTGGATTGGGGAATCAGATATAAAATTGCTTTAGGCACTGCTAAGGGCCTTCTGTATCTTCATGAAGGATGCCAGAGGAGAATTATCCACAAAGATATTAAGGCTTCTAATATATTGCTTTCAGAGGATTTTGAACCTCAGGTACTCTGTATGACCTTTACATTTGTGGAATTTTTTGTCAAGAAAGTATTGCTGTGATGATTATATGGAAAAAATAAAATAAATAAAGCTAAACTCAAAAGGGACTATCAACAAGCATGCCTCTTGCGCTGCCTCTGTATCTATCAGTGTATTGGCAAGGGAGGTTTAAACATTGGTGGTGTTTGTATGAGCAATTCACAAAGTTTTAATTCATTAAGTTTTCATTTTACAAAATCTTGCACTTTTGAATATAATCTAAGCGGTAAAAAGGTTAAACACAGTTTGGTGACCATTTTATAACTTGTTATGTTTATTCAAACTGGATTCAGATATCTGATTTTGGGCTTGCAAAGTGGCTACCAGATCAATGGACTCACCATATTGTCTCAAAATTCGAAGGCACATTTGGGTTTGTATTTCAAAAGTCAAGTTTTTCTTTTTACTTAAAATTTTTTGTTTCTCTAATAAACACTTAACCTCTTTTCTTCTTTTCCTCCCAATTGTCATGACAGCTACCTTCCTCCTGAGTTCTTCATGCATGGCATAGTAGATGAGAAAACCGATGTCTATTCTTACGGGGTACTACTATTAGAGGTCATTACTGGTCGGCCAGCTATTGATGAATCGCAGACAAGCCTTGTGATGTGGGTAAGTGTGTGCATATCTTTCTGTGGCAGTGTATTGCTCTTTGTTTTAGGCTGATCTCAATCTGTTTTGAACAATTTGCTTCAGGTAAAACCTTTACTTTCCAAGAATAATCTCAAGGAGCTAGTAGATCCATCTCTTGGAGACTCCTATGATGTAGATCAGATGAACCGTATTGTCTTGACAGCTTCAATGTGTATACATCAGTCCTCCATCCATCGACCGCAAATGAGCGAGGTAAATCTTTCATCTTTACAATTGCTGAGAGAAAATTTTGGGAAAAATCAATTTTTTCCATGGACATTTTGGATCTCAATAGTTAGTAGCCTACTTTTGTGGTAACATTAAAAACCAGAATGTACTATGGCATTATCAATTTGTCTCTACAAGATTCTTGAGCCTCCAAAATACAGTTAGACAATCTGTCTTTAAAAAAAAAAAAAGTAAATTTGGTGGCTTTTATAATCCAGATTAACAATGAAAGGACTAATTTGGATGTTCATATATTGCAGGTTGTCCAAATTTTAGAAGGTGATGAAGGCCTTTTGGAATTGTTGCAACAGCGGCAAAATTCTAAACTTCAAAGGACATATTCTGAGGAGCTTTGCCATGCAGAAGAGTACAACTCGACCAAATATTTGAGTGATCTTGATCGACAATTGGAGTTCGTGTTAGGTCCCCTCTAATGATGTTTAAACATAGTATTTGATGCTGTTCAAGTTTCAAATTTTGGGATTCTAATTTTCTGTTAATGTGTCATTTATGGGGTGGTGGATTTTGGTCTACAATATTCAATATCTAGTTAAGTTCATCAATGGACCGAAAAAGCAAAGGAACTATAAACGTTTGTGAAGCAGTTGAAGATCATTTAAAGAAGGGAACCTTAATAACGTGTATATAGGAATTCATTCAGATAAAGACACGTGTGGTGATCCACATGCTTAGGCTGCATTTAGTGTTCAACAATGTCCTCAAAAGTTGTTTAAAAATGAGGATGACTATTTATTTTTTTGCAAGTTTTCCATTCATTTCATTTTGCAAAAGTGAGAATCATAAAGAGGGTGGCTACTCCATGATTTGAGAGTAAACTTTTTTTTCTTTTTTCTCTTTTTTTTTTTAACTTAGTTCTTTACAAGTTGATATAAGGAAGTCCTATTCATTTATGTTCCCTTTTTGCAAATTTCTTTTGAGAATTATGAAATTGAAGTTTGAAAATGTGAACATTAACTACTTTTCTTCCTCTCCCTCTTATTTCAGTGGCCCATCAATCAATTCTGGTTCTAGATCAATATTCACTTGCAAAAAACAAGCAATAACGCTATGAAATTAATGGTGTAGATAAGCATATTAATTATATATATAACAATGTTTAAACTTTAAATATTCATAAAAGCAATATAAGTTACCCTTTCAATAAAGTTGAGTCATATGCATCCCAACTTCCAAACACTAGGCCATTAATTTAAACCTAACATGGCAAGCCCTTCAAATTTGGAATCTAGTTTCTATAATAGGAGTTGTAGACTCCATGGTTGGGGCTAAAAAAAAGATATGGTATTATGCGGATTTATATTTATATTCCACCAAGGCTCTATACTCTCAGGCTATAAGAAAATGTAGAATTGTGGGTGTGCTGATTCATAATGGTATTGCAATTGAGGTGGTTGAGGTGTTCAAAGACACCTATATGGTGGAAAGCAAAGAAGCTTCACTTTGGTTTGTTTTTGCAATACAAATATAGGCACATTCAAGGTGTATAACTTTGAGATAAAATCACTTTACCTATATTTGTATGCGTTGGCATTTTCATGCTCACAAACATTAAGTTTTGACTGTCACAGTTTATTGGAGAATTTCAAAATCAAATTTCATGTAAGAATGAAAATTGGCTTAGAAACTATTATCATAATCATTAAATGATTAAATTACACACTTATAATTTTCTGATAAATTAAAATTTAATTTTCACACGATTTCATTATTTTACTTGGATTTATGTTTGAAGTATTTTGAAATGGTTTTTAAAATATTTTTACAAGCATTTTTTTTTATCATGTCAAAATGCAAAAGTTGGGCATATAAATAAAAAGAAGGAAGAAAACCCGCCAAGATAAACAGAGGTTTTAGTATATTTTAGGGTAAAGATGGAATTTTACTTTTTTGTTGTTCGGTGGTGAAGCTTATCCAGAAGAGGAAGAGAGAGTCGCAGTTCACCAAACACGCGGATATTTGACGTCAGCATCCACAGATCATCGCGCCACGGTGACAGTTTAGACCATTCCGATTACCTACCAATCAACGATTTGCCCCCAAAACCACCCAAAAATTAAAAATCCAACTTTTCCTGGAAAATTTCGTATTTTCCGGGAAAATATCTTCATCTGGTGATCTTTTAAGCTAGAACCCATGACTAGACTTCGTACCATGCTATTCCTCATCATTTTCTCCATCTCATTTTGCTTCCATCAATCATTGAGCTCGTATGCTGGTTCTTTCAGTTCCATCATCGATCCGTCTAAAGTCAAACAGATTTCATGGAAACCAAGGTTTTCACTTTCTCTCTATTTTCTTCTTCTGCTTTCTTTTCAGTTAAATAGTTCTGAAATTTTGATCTTTTCATTGCGTTTGGTTGATCGCAGAGCTTTTGTGTACGAAGGGTTCCTTTCGGACTTGGAGTGCGACCATTTGATTTCCCTGGTGAGCATTTTCACCAATTTCTTCAATCTGATATTGGAAATGGTTTAATTTGTTATACTGTATTGGAATCTGAGATTTGGAGCTTCTTTTGTTAATAGGCCAAATCTGAGCTGAAGCGATCCGCGGTTGCAGATAATGAGTCTGGAAAGAGCAAGCTTAGCGATGTCCGCACCAGCTCAGGCATGTTCATTCCTAAGGCCAAGGTTTTTACTTCTTCATTCATATTTATGAATATTATAGCTTGTACATGTTTAGGATGTACTTATGTAAGCATGTATGACGTTTCCTGCTTTGTATGTTGGCTCTTGACTCTTCTTGTTGATTCATTTGTACAAATCTAGTATGGTCTTCTGTATTATTGAATTTATTACCTTTGGTGGGGTCATTAATGAGCTATAGCTGTATTGTGTTTAACGTTTCTTTAATGGTTTTTCTAGATTTTGGGATTAAACTCTTGAGAAATTGGTTTCTTCTTTTGGCTGCTCTATCACAATGGCCAAGCTAAAAGCGTTAAGGGCTCTATATAACCATGCACTTCCCCATTATGTTCTAAAACTAACATACATTTAGTTTTCTTTTTTTACCGTCCTTTTCTATATGATTATTAACTTATGTTTTTGGCCTATAAGTTATTTATATCTGTAGTAAGATTTTAGTTGTCATTGTAGGATGCTATTGTTGCTGGTATAGAGGAAAAGATTTCAACATGGACCTTCCTTCCTAAAGGTAAGACTTTTAGTGACTATTTTTCTTTTCTTTTGTGAATTTTCGCCACACTTGTTTTCTTGCCAGTGCTACATAAATTCTGCATTATTTTCTCGTTCCTTTAGCATCAGACTCTCTTCTTACTTTTAAGACTGAATTTTGTAAGAATTTTTTATTTTGATCTATGGGATTATTCCATGATCATTCAGAATCCTAGAGAAACTTTATTCTTTTTGTCCTGTCATATGGCTAAGATTGCTATATGGCGGTGTGACACATAAAAAACGACAGATACTTGACTAGACTGTTTTGGGGTCATCTGCGTAAAATCCTGGGGCCAATGCCAGTTGTACTGATTTCACAAAGAGTTCCATTATCAACTGAAATGCGATGAAAATCCTCCACCAGTTTCTCTGTCTTTGTGATTACAAGTGATATTTTTTCTTGATTTCCAGAAAATGGAGAAGACATGCAAGTATTGAGATATGAACATGGGCAGAAATATGAACCCCACTACGATTACTTCTCAGACAAGGTCAACATTGCCAGGGGTGGGCATCGCATAGCAACTGTACTCATGTATCTCAGTGATGTGGGCAAAGGAGGGGAAACAGTGTTTCCAGTTGCAGAGGTTAGTTCAAGTTTTCTCCTCATTGATTATAATCGATAACTATAGTTAGACCTTTCTCATGATAGATGCTGTCTATAGTTTTTTTTTTTCTTGATTGAGAAAATGCTGTCTATAACTGTCTTTAAAATGTTGTACAACTTCCTGATTAGATATTGTCTTTCATTATACCTGACCCACCTTCCCAAGTTGGTACATAGATGAGTTTTATTTACATAGCTGGCATGCTCATTATTCTTCACCTCCTTCCCTTTCGACCACATCTTGGATAAGTAAAGGCCTCGATGTCTCGAAAATTCCTTTTATGTTCAATTATTGTTTTGCACTTGTATTAATATGATAGATGCTGTCTATAGTTTTTTTTTTTCTTTATTGAGAAAATGCTGTCTATAACTGTCTTTAAAATGTTGTACAACTTCCTGATTAGATACTGTCTTTCATTATACCTGACCCACCTTCCCAAGTTGGTACATAGATAAGTTTTATTTACATAGCTGGCATGCTCATTATTCTTCTCCTCCTTCCCTTTCGACCACATCTTGGATAAGTAAAGGCCTCGATGTCTCGAAAATTCCTTTTTTGTTCAATTATTGTTTTGCACTTGTATTAATTCACTACTTGAAAGAAGATTTTAAAAAAAGTAAAATCATATAAATTCAAAGTATCGTTCAGGGATTGGTTTAGATGTCTTACTCTTTAGCTTGTGCTCTTAGCAATTTATAAACTAATGCAGTGTCTGGACTGTATAACTAGGTTAATGCAGAACCTCTCCATTACTCTTCTGAATTTTTAAGTGCTGAGCACTATTATGACATCTGGCTTCTTCCATGTGCTGTTCAATTTGTCAGTTTCAGTTTACTGTTGTGTTTGGGAGTATGGTTAGTGGAGATGGGATATGAAAGAACTTTGTCAATCTGATCGTTTACTGTAACTAATCTTGGTTTTATGTTATCTGCCTGCAGGAACCTATACGTCGTAAGGCTTCCACAACAAATGAAGATCTCTCTGAGTGTGCTAAGAAAGGAATTGCAGGTAAGCCCAGAGAAATTAAACTAGCATTAACAGGTTCCATTTGTTATGTTATCTGCTGAAAAAGTTGATGGTATTTTGTTGTCTTTTGTCCTCACTTTATAATTATCTAGTCAAACCACGAAGAGGAGATGCCCTTCTTTTCTTCAGTCTCCACCCAACTGCTGTTCCAGATACAAGCAGTCTCCATGCAGGATGTCCGGTGATCGAAGGTGAGAAATGGTCTGCAACAAAGTGGATTCATGTAGACTCATTTGACAAGGATTTGGGAGCTGGCGGAAACTGTACAGACATGAATGAAAGTTGTCAAAGGTGGGCTGACCTTGGAGAATGCAAAAAGAATCCAGAATATATGGTAGGAACCCCAGAGCTTCCAGGCTATTGTAGAAGGAGTTGTAAGATGTGTTGAAATCTTTGTCTCCTCTTTCCACTTGGAGCATCCGTTGTAAACTTTCTCAGATCTCTATGTATTTTTATTTTTAATAGGTAAATTCTTCTTGTATGTTTCGTTGTGAGTATTTTACAGGCATCTAAATTAAAAACCTTTGGCCTTTTTCATATTAACAGCTTGTTGTCCTTGCTAGTTATGCTTGTTTTTAACTTTTATTGATGTCACAGAGACAATCCACCATATACTGTAAGACAAATAGAGAAGATTTTTGTGGACAAGGATGTCTCTGGTTATGCTTCTAATTTTACCTATTGCGATGGGGGCCACTTCATTACCAAAGCCCTCTAGAAGGGCAAGTGTTTCCATGTCACTAGAGAGAGAGGAAGAAATGAATATTGGATATTGTTTTTCGAAGTACAATTTGTTTGTAATTTTGGACAGAGGGGGGAATGAATTACATATAATTTAAAGTACAAATTGGGTAAAAAAAAAATCCATTAGAGGTTTTCCATGTATTTTTGTAATTTATTGATTATTGTTTCTGTTTGCCTACATGTTCTATTATAAGAAATCCAAAATTCGAAAGGACCAGACTTGGATTCCCATCAAAATCAAAGGGAAATAAGACCCTATCCAGTGGTCCTTCTATGTCCAATAAGATTTTTGTCAATTTCTTCTTGCTGTAAATAAATGCAAATTTGTTCTAACAAGCCTGCAATTGATTCTCTTACTGCTGAAAAAAATCAAACCACAAAAGGATAGACTTTATAAGTAAACAGAATTCAGCAAGAATCAGATTTTTAAGGAAAATGCTTCAATTTGAATTAGGCAAAAAGTTGGGACATCAATGTGGTGATTTTGAATTTTAACCCTTCAATTTATGGTTTTATTGTTCTTGAAATTGCTTAATTTATCCTGTGAAACCAACAAATTACTTTTTTTCTTTTTTTTGGAAATTAGCACCTAAATATCTTACCTGCCTCATAGATCACGTTCCATGATCTGAGACTTTTAGTCCCCTATTGATGTCAGACAGGGTTGATGAGGTCCAAACTCGAAGGCAAAGCCAAATTCATGTTTTTCCATGCTAACCAATCAAAACAAACACAACATAATGATGCAGTAAGATCTTCTCATTTCTTGCATGAAATATAAATATTTTGTAAATTTTCTTTCTTGGCAAACATAGAAGACAAAAATGGTGGAAGCTAATAAAAAAATTTGCAAAATTGAACTACAATACAACTAATAGAGTTCATTTGTTAAGAATATCTTCTCCCACCCAACTGTTGGTTTGCAATTCTTCAATACATATACATCAAAGAAAAAAAAAAGAGATAAGAACACATTCTTTTTTTCCCTTAAAAATATGAAAAATAGATAGCCCATGTCCACGTTTATTGGTATCACAAAGGAAACAGGCCAAAACTCTGCAGAACATTTGTACCTTAAAAGAAGAAAGAAAGGCTTTAAAAGTCATTTTTTTCTTCTCTAAGTGGCCCTTCATGATTGACTAACGCCAATTAATTAAATCATAAACAGCTGTAGGATTTGCGGTGCCATATAAAGATTCTGTCTCTATTGGAAAGTAAATAAATATATATTATTAATTTAGGAAAATAAGACTCAAACGTGGAGAGATCAATGAATGTGCATGGATGGTAGAGATTGATAATCAGATACTCTTTGCAAATCATATCTCTCGTTTTTAGTGGACTAGTAGTATTCTGCCAAATGGCATTGTCTGTATGGTTGAGACCAGCTGTTTTTGCAGTATAAGTTTTTAATTTTTTTTTAAAGAAAAAATGAAAAATGTTTAGCTTTTGATACTCCATAGTCCAGATTATAGGCAGCTCGATCAAAAAGCTAAAACAGGCAAAAGAGCATCAACAGCTTAATATGACAGGGTTCGTTCCCTAATAGCTCCAAACTACTTGGTCAATGGAGATTGAAAAAAAAAAGTTGTTGAATTTATCAAAGCTGAATTAAAAATGAACTTTTCGTGAATTTATGGCAAATGTTTTTTTACTATTTTTTTTTTCTTTATCTATTTACTTGCTTTTGTTGTTTTCAAATACGTATAAATAGTTTTTTTTTTTAAAACTAAAATAACGATAAATATTTGTGAATAGTTTATGTATTATGAGTAATTATGGGTTTGGTACCAAGTTACCAGCCACAACTAATAAGGAAGAATAATGGAATCCAAGAGTTTCATAAACACAAGTTCTTCAAAACAAAAGTTTACAAGTGGCATGCAAGATATCATTTTAATTCTCATCAAACTCTTTAAAAAAGAACAAATGGAAGAGATGTGTCAAAAGTGTTTGACATTAGACTTTAACATCAATTTAATGAAACTTGGTTTGCGTTTGTTTTGCTTAGTAGAATATTTGATTATAAGTTTTGTTTTTCGGACAAAGTTACAGTGCAACCATTTAAAATTGTATTTAAATAAAAAAATTTAATAATAAAGTAATATTATTAGTCTATAATAGAATAATATTGTACATAATAAATAATATTGATTTAAAATAAAATAATATTTAATCTATAATAAAATAATATTTATTTATAATAAAATAAAATTTTATGACAATTCTAAATAAAAATGGTTGGATGATAAAATTTGCTTTGTTTTTATAAGGCTATTGCTTTCAAAAAATTTACAGTAATATGAATTTCATAGTATGAAGTTTAAAAAAACATTTCTCTATTATCATAATATATTATTTTGTTATAAATTACTCCATTATAAATAAATATTATTTATATATAATATAATAATATTTATTTATAATAAAATAATATTTTTTAAATTTTATAATTAAATTTCGAACAAATGAGTGAACTATATAGCCTTTCCCTTGTTTTCATTATTATCAAAGAGGACAAAAAGTTTGTCACTTCTACGCCAAACCCATGTGTTAACTTTCAATCTAAACCAATAGTTTTTCATGAAAATTGATAAAAATGAATAATGGAAAACTTTGGAAAAAGATAATAAAAAATAAAAAAGTAATAATAAAATTATATAAGTACTACATGAAAAGAAAGCAGAGAAAAGAGAGAGAGCAAAAAGAGGGAGCTTAAATGCTCATGCAAAGGAAAGGCAAATGGTGGGGGCTGTGATTCAGTGAAAAAAACACACACACACAAAAAAAGAGCACAAATCCAGTGAGGGATAAAAACGACTCTCTTACTACTAATACCACTACCAGACAGTAGTAGGCACAGACCCCAAAAACAAGAAAAGTTTGGACTTTGCTCTCTTACCCATTAAATTCATCAAATCCCTTTCATGGTTTCCAAACATTTATACTCTTTGATTGTGTAATAATTCCTCAAGATCTGTTATTCAAAGCCACCAGCTTTGCTGGGTCACAGCTTTTAAAAACAAAGAAGTTCTTGTTTGTGTAGAGAGAAGAGAACAAAGCCTGAAATATGGAGGTGGGGCAGATGCAGAGACAGTGGGTTGACTACACAAAATCTTTGTTTCTGGAGGTAAAATACAGGAAAATGCATAGTATATGCATAAATCTCGTATGGGTTTGTTTTCTTTTTCTATTTGATTCACTTGCTTCTTCTTTTTCTTTTTTTCTTGAGTTTGTTTTTGTTTTGATTTTTGTTCTTCTTCTTCCTTTTCTTTTCCTTTTTATTTTTTTATTTTATATTTTTCTTTTGGTGAGAGAAGGGGTTTCTGGATGGTCAGTTTCTACAGCTGCAGCAGCTTCAAGACGAGAGCAACCCTGATTTTGTTGTCGAAGTTGTGTATCTATTCTTTGAAGATTCTGAGAAACTTTTGAACGATCTCACTAGAGCTCTGTAAGGATCGAACTTCCAAGCTCCCCTTTTCTTCTTTTCCAAACACCCTTCTCATTACTTGGATTGGATTTTTTTCCTATCTTTCCTAGTCCTAGTATGCTTTTGGCTGGCTACTTTATTGGTGCATGAAAGTTTGCTCAATGCTTTTGGGGTTTTCATTTCCTTTTTTTGTTTCTTAATACAGAGAGCAGCCTAATGTAGACTTCAAAAAAGTGGATGCTCATGTTCACCAGTTCAAGGGTAGCAGCTCCAGGTATTTCTATAAATTTCTTTTTCTCCACAAATAATCTTTAATGGAAGGAGTTTTGTTTCTTGTTCTGTTATGGAAAGGCAAAAACAACCATCCTGACAATCTGAGCTGAAAAATTCCTGCTTTGCATCTAATTTATCTACAAATACTCTTCTTTTTCAATGCTTTGGACACCATTTGTTTTTTAAGCTGATACTATACTTGGGGTTTGAACCCATTTTTAGTGTTTCTTATTTATGGTTCTTTCTAGTAAATCAACCTAGTACAGATCTGATAAGTCAGAAATGAATTATTTGGGAAGAAGCTGGTTGTTGATGTTTAACTCATTATTTTGTGATAAGAAGGTTTTTATGTTTAACAGCATAGGTGCCTCCAGAGTTAGAAATGCCTGCATTGCTTTCCGCAACTTCTGTGAGGAACAGAACATTGAAGGGTAAGTTATTTTACTCTTCCCCTATAATCATTTTCTTCATCTTTTTTATTAGCTATTTATTCTTAGAATTGGAAGCTGAAAGAAGAGAAAGGAAAAAAAAAAAAAAAAAGCTTTTGGTATTTCTGAGATGTGCCTGTGTTACAGGTGCCTTGGATGTCTCCAACAACTAAAACAAGAGTATTATCTTGTGAAGAATAAGCTTGAAACTCTATTCAGGGTAAAACACCTAAACAAAAGTCTCTTTGCCTAAAAACAATTTTCTGACTCGTGGGAAAATTTATAGGTTTTAATATTTATCTTTCTTAATGCAGCTTGAGCAACAAATTGTAGCAGCTGGTGGGTCAATTCCTATGACAGAACTAAGTTTTTAATGCTGCCAAAAAATTCAGGAACAAAAAAATTGGAAAGGAAGGTGGGGGTTGTGGTGGTTGTAGAGAAGATAGCCTGTTACAAAGTTCTTGTAGAGACCTTCTCTTTGTCTCATAAGTAGTTCTCTCTCTTTTGACTAATGATTAATGAGTTCTGTGCTTGTATGAATTTCTGTCAGCAAAAAAAAAAAAAAAATTGGAGTTTCCAATCTGGTTCCACTTATAATGATCTTCAAAACCCAATAATTACTTGTTCCTGTTTGATTAGGTAAATGATGCTCTAGTTAAAATGCTTCAATTGCTCTCTCATTGATTAAAAATAAATAATAAATAAATAAAAAAGCCGTTCATTTCTCAGGTTTGTCAATTGCATCAGTTAAGTTTGCTCTGGTTTTGACCGCAAAAGATTGGCTAGAGAGCATGTCTATATCTACCCACACCTGCAAATGTAGAAAACAAGAATTATTATTATTATTATTGGTAGTATTTACTTTTATAAATTAAATTATTATCATAATTATTATGAGTTTAGCACGCAAGAGCATGAGAGTCAGTAGCTGGCATCCATGGTGCAAAGATTAAAAAGAAAGATGATGCAGACCCTAGAATAGTTTAATAAATGCAAGTCGCAAGGAATATGAATCCAGTTTAAAGATAATATTCTTTTAGGGTCAATCACGATTTGTTGGGATTTTCTCCATCTCTTCACCTCTAAATATTTTTTTTAAAAATGGAAATTAATGGTGGTATAGGATTCCCATCTTGTTTTCTTTTTTATTTAGAAATGAGTAAGTTTTAATTAAAAATAATTTATTTAATTTTTAATATTAAAATTTATTAAAAAATAAATTTTTAATAGTAATTATTTAAAATATCATTGGTAATAATGATGATAAATAATATTTTTTTTATAAATATATAAAAATGCCACAGTTATTAAATTTATTAATGAATATGACAGTTGATAAATTAATAATATTTTATATTTATAAAAAATAAATTCAATAATATCAAAAATTTAACGAGTTTAATGGAATTAAATGTGGTTGTAGATTTTAAAAGAATTCGTATAGAATTTGATGGATTTTATATAAAATTCATAAGAATCCAACGAAATTCATGAAAAATAGATGAGATTTCAGTTAACATTTTTCATTCACAAAATTCCTTTTAAAGCCTAATAAAATCTATTAAAATCTATCATTTTTTAAAATCTTTTAAAGTCAATGACTTTTTAAATTTTTTCAGATTTTAAAAGACTTCTATAAAATGTTAATTAAATACATCTAGATTTTATTAGACTTTTATAAAATATATTAGAATCTGAATTGAATACCTCTTGATTTGTATAAACTTATATGAACTCTGAATTGAATACTTCAAAAAAATTTAAACTCTTTTAAAATCCAACTAATTCTAAATTTAATACACCCAATTCACTTTAAATAACTCTTGCAGATGATAATAGAAAAATCCTGTTAAAAAGGCTAATCACCATTACTGTGTAACAACAGTTTGGTGCCTCATCTAAATCATCCATTCTTACTTTGTTTGTTTGGTTGCTAGCAAAAAGGCAAAGGGAAGACTAGAAAAGAAAATCTTCAATCTTGGGAGCCCCTCACCTCACCAATAAAAAACAAAAATGTACCTTAAAACAAAAACCAGAAAAACCATTTAAGACCTTATGCAAATAAAAAACAAAAAAAAAGAGTAAATGCATGCATTCATGCTGTAAGAAATTTACTGTATTGAAATTTCTTCTTCTTTTTTTTTTTTTGGGTTTCCAATGTAAATGCGTTAAATCGATTTTAACCGAGTTAAGATCAGAGAGTAAAGAATCGCCGATCTGAATCTGATCGTGTGGTTTTCTGACATTAGTGACCACACTAACGCTAACAAAAAAGGGAGATATTGTCCCACTTTGGAAATGTAATCTATTGCAAATACTGAAACTTTAGGGTCTATATACATATCCATCTTTGTATTCATGAATAAAAAAAAAAAAAACTAAACAGATAACAAGTCCAATATCATTCTTAAATTTATATCCACATGGAAATTCATTATTGTAACTGTCAACAAAATGCTTTACCTACTCTGTATTTCTTGGAAAGTTTTATGGGAAAGTGTTGCATAGACTTATATTGAAGACTATCCAAGAAAATATATTGATAATAATAATCATAGAAAGATGAAGAGGAAGAAGAAGGTAAACTATTCTAAAAAAAAAGAGTAGAACTTTGATATTTCAGGTTTTGCAGTTGCAGTAAAAATAAAAAAACAATAGAAAATTTTCTGCATTAAATAAATGTGATAAAGAACAACTTTTACTGGCATTTTTTTTTAAGGCTACTTTCCTGTTATTTGTTTTCGTTTCAAGTGAGCTACTAGAAAAGCATATAAACTAGTTTCCACAAGAAACATCTTCTGACTAAAGTTTTGTACTGAAAAAAAATTTCAATTTTTTTTTTTGTAGTTAAAGAATGTTTTTACCTTTGCTTTATATCATATTTTAAGTTCGTTTTTGGAGGCTGATGCCACATTCTTTTCTGCTCATTGAAACTCCCTAACACAGCAGACTGCATCTCAACGCCCAGCTGATTTGCAAAATCATCATAATATGCTATTGTATTTATATTCTCCAATATTTTCACTAACTTTCCCTTTTTCTCATCAATCAAAGTTTGTCCATCTTTCGATTCAATCCCATTAGCAGAAACTTTGATGGGTTTGATTTGCAAGGTTGAATTCAAATGGGAATGGTCACCAGCCAAGAAAACTGCACCAAGAATTTCCCCCAAGAAAGTTTCCTACAAAATGATATATTTTTCAGTACTATAAATTAAGCTTATCATATGCTTATAAGAAGTTCACTCAAAAAATAACAAGCTTTACCATATGCTGATATCTGTTATGCACTTTTTGCAACCGGTATAGCCTCGATATCAAACGCTGGACAAACACAGCCTCAGGTGTTTTCTTTGTCCTGCGCAGAATTTCTAGGATTTTTGAAAACGATATGACTTTGCGTTGGATGCCAAGTGGAATGAGTGTGATGTTAAGTGTGGATTCAAAGACAACTTTTGCAGCCAAAGGATCAAGATACATATTGAACTCTGCATATTCATTTGAAGGAACAGAAAACAAATTTCCTCTGTCCATTTTTACATTGCTGATATGCCCTCCAACTATATATACATGCTGCAAAAATATTATTTTACATCAATATATGTATATTGTCCAATACTCTTTTTGTATTCCTTTTGTTCCAGTTTCTTTTATACATCAGAGAGAGTCTGTTTAGATCCACTAACCTCAATTAAAGATCTAGCATTCTTGTTTGATAAAATAAGCTTGGCTAAATTAGTCAAAGGTCCATTGGTGAGCAATGTAATCTTAGATCCAGAATCCAATGTCTTCAGAATAGACTCCCAAATTTCTGGTGCGAGTGATTGTCTACGTTCAGGGTTATCTGTATCCCTTGGAGCTCCATATTTCACAGAATTTTCTGCTGTATACCTGAGAACAGAATTCAAGAATTCCAATATTTTAAAAACCCATATACCAATTGAACTGTCACTGCCTAAGGAAGAACACTTGCCCACACTGCCAAAGTCAAAAGTTTATTCTGATTCCTCAGAAAGATATTAAAAAAATTATCCATCATCTATAAAAAAATATAAAATCCCATGTAAAATAGTTTACCATCTTCTAGAAGGTACTCAGTTTTATCACAAGCTAGTACTACCTTTTTCATCCAGGTATTAATCAACAGTTGCCACAAAAAGATAGCTTTGTTTATTCATATTGCAAAGAGCATATAGAGAAAATTTGTCCAGAGACTTAAGAATCTAATACCCTAAAGTCATGGCAACAATATTTGATTCTGGAGACCATCACCTTTTTTTACTTTGAGTCAACCAACTCATGATAAGTCTGAATACAAAAATTTATACGATAAGAATTCAAAGTTAATGGGGCTACCTTATAAGTTCTTGGGTCCAGAGAATTTCACTAGGGGACAAAATCTAGAAATTGTTGATTTCTGTTATGCCCATGTTTATCTATTAGCCAAACCAGAACAGTAACTTCCACCTTCTTTAACCCAATAAAATTCACCATCTTTAGGGTATTACATGTTTTTATGTTTTCATTGGATTCTCATGGTTTAGAATATGTTGTTAAGATTTTGAGTACAGGTGTCAGGTGTGGGTATGTGTCCAAATGTTAGATTTGTTTGTTTCCAGTCTTTTTTATACAATATACCTCTTTAGGATAAATTTCTCAACATTTTTTTTAGACCTAGAATAGAATCAATACTAACGGTCATTGTCATCTGGGCTGTTTGTTGGCAAAGCAATGGAAAAACAATAAAACTTTAAGTGATTCTCTTGGGAAAGGGGACAAAGCTAGTGATGATGTAACAAAATGATGAGCCATGTCTATGAAGAGATAGGGTACTAGTGTATGCACTACTGATGGAGGAAATCAAAAGTAAAAATTAATACCTTCGAGGGCTTCTTGGCAAATTACGAGCAAGGCCATAGAGTGTGTCTGAGTCAAGAAAACCTCCACTGCCATGAGGAATGGCTTTGGAGTATTTGCAGCCACCAACAGCAGAGAAAATTGGGTCAGATTGGTTAATTGCAAATACTTCTCCTAGACCAATTGGAATGTCATCACGGCCCATCATATGCAGTAGGTCATATATCACATCTATTGTTGCAGCATTTGCCCACCCTGTGGGGCTCACTATTATTGCCTGCATTGCCATATTAATTATTTACTTTGAACAGTTTCTTTCCATGCTAAATAGAAAATATTTATAGACGTACAAAAATTTATTTAGCGTCTAACCTCCGATTTACATGTGGTTTATGGGTTATGTTAGCAGAATATATGCAATGGAACACTAGTGATTAGACACCAAGTAGATAATTTTTCTATATGTGTGTGTGTGTATAAACTAATTTTTTTTTATCTCTTTTTTTCCTAATTGCCAATTGAAAATTATGAATATAGCAGAAAAAAATTCTATTAAGAAAGTAAGCTTAATTAGAACATAAATATACTTATAATCATTTAAGTTTTTGATTATTTTCTCAGATTACTATATAGTATAACCATGGCCAAGTAATACCCTTCTGTTAGATCTAATTGTTAGAGTGTGGTATTTTTAGAGAGACAACAGCTATAATGAAAAGTAGAAGCTGCTGCAGAGAAAGACAGCAGCTATATTTGTTTGTTTTGTCATGTCATTTGGTCTAGTTCATTTTCAATGTAACTAGGTGCCTAACTAACCAAATGTACTCATATATCTTTATGTGTTTTAGGTTAAAATTAAGTGATATATTTTGTGTAAAAGCTGAAACAGTAAATGCAAGCATGCTGTTGTCAGATTAGGTAAAAATCATGTATTGTTACTATTTGACAAATCTGGTTGTACTATATATTGAGCTAATTTCAATGAAAATGTTGAGAGAGTTTTGTGGTTTACTCTCTCCGGTTCTTCTTCTATGCTTCTTCTATTTTTCAGCTAGTTAAGGAGGTTTAGTTTCTCTTTTTTCTTTTGATCAAGACACTAAGTTGATCTTACACTAATTATTGTGGGGACCATGGAAAAATGGTGGTCAGCAAATTAGCTAGTTTTAGGCTGTCCTTGTATATTGTATAGTTCAAAGAAAACCCAGTAAAAAAAATTTGGAAATTTGAAAAGACTCTTTACCTTGAGATTGATCACCTCCACAGGTACTTTTAGAAGATAAAATAAAGCTAGAAAATCTCCAGCACTCATATCCATGTCAAAGACAACGGGTTTCCCCAACTTTTTATTTCCCAAATCTGGTTTGTAAAACACTTCTCTGTAATAAGGAAATTGTGTTATGAAATTGAATCTCCCTGCTTGTTGAGGTTTGTTTAGAACCTGTGGAATCCAAAAGCAGAAGTCTGTTAAGATCATTTTCATCAGTGCAAGAAAAAATGAAACTACTGCAGAAAATTGGAACACCAAATTGGAAAATGCGTACAAGTAAAAACTCCAATTCTTTGAAGATAATTGCATTTAATTGGAGCTTACATCCAAGAAGCTTTTGAAAAATTCTCTGTCAAGTGGGCTATGAACATCCTGATTTGGTTTTGCTTTGGTAGCAACAAGAACACGTACAGAATCTGGACCAGTTGTTTCCTCTGTATAACCATCCTTTTGGATTGTGTTGCGATGGCCAAAATAATGCATCAAGATAAATTGTTAATTCCTTTAATGTACCAAAGCAAAAATATTATAGCTTGTACTAATTTTTTAAGCTCTATATATGAAATTATATGAAAAAGGGTTAGTCCCAAAATCAAACTTTTTACTAGTCCTAATAAACTGTTAGTAGATGTATAGAAGAACTACCTTACATCGTCCTTTCCCTTTCTTGACGATGCAAAATGGGTCTGCAAGTCCATTTTGAACATGACCACTATGAACACCACCTTTCTTTAAGTTGAACTTTGGAACTTTAAGGCCGTCAAAAAGTGGATTAGAGCCATCAGATATCCCATAAGGTTCATTCGAAGTCACTACAGTTATATTTCTATACTCCATTTCCGCAAACTCATTTTCACCATTATGGTTCATTGAGTTTTGCATGATTGAGACTGCCACACCAGACGTAAATGAATCCCACATGAAATAGCTCTGCATAATATTAAAAAAAAATCATGTTAAACTCATTTAGTTTGATAAATGCATGTAATTTTGCAGACAAATAATCAGTACAATCGACTAGAACATAACATGAAGCAGAATTGAGAAACTGTACCGTATAGAATTGATCGTCGAACCAAGTGTCACGAGCCATTTTCAAGGACCGGAAGCAGTATTGTGCCTCATATGTATTCTTGTTCTTCTCAAATGTCTCAAAAAACTTTTTGTTTATGGGGATTGTGTTTGTTGCATCCAATGGAACAAGGGTCACAGGAATACCTGAATGAAACACCTGGAAAATCATATCAGTGTCAAATTTGGACAGTTTGAGACTTAAAAAATAAATGAACATAGATAAAGTACAGAGCCAAAGAAGTGTTATACTGGTTGGCACAGCTTGATATAAATACCAGCGTAAGCTTTGAGATTAGTAATACAGTATCAAAGCCCAAAATCTTAGACACCTAGATTCAAATTACACCACCGCACAATTGAAAAGAAATAATACTTATATAAGGAGCAGAATGGCCGGGGGAATGTTGACATAGCTTGATATACATACTAAGCTCACTTTCTAACCACTTAAGCTTTAAGGATTAGTGTTAATTTAACAAATACCTGGTATGCAGCAAAAGGGTCTCCAAATATATTGAACTCCGCATAAGGATTACTGGTATAGTCTGTAAACAAATTGCCAGGATCCCCACATTGCCTGGGCGTGCAAGAGGTAGAATTATCTGGGCAACAGCCAGTCGGATTCTTCGATCTCACACCACCACCCATGACATAAATATGCTCCACATTTTTCTTCAGGTGGGGATTGTTCATGAGGAATATGGCAAAGTTTGTGTGTGCTCCTATAACAAACACAGTTATAGGACCAGCAGAAATTTTATCTATCATCACTTGCTGAGAGGTTGGCTGTTGAAGAGGTGTATATCTTCTAGTCCCCTAAATCCATTGCAAAATCCATAACTTATTAGGACAAAGAACATCAAAATTCATCAATATGTTTTTAGGAACGTAACAGTAAATGGGTTTGGGTGTTATTGGAATACAAGACTACATAAATGACTAGCCCTTTAATATCAATGTCAAGTATAAAATCTCCAGATGTAACAAACACTTAATTGATGCAATATCACAGCATTAAGATTCAAATAAGACTAGGTTTAGTTCTAATTGCTCCAACAGAGACCAACTTTTAGGCCTCTAAAATTATTTCCAACGTAATCTTTAATTTTTTTTTGTTTTTAAAAGCTACATATTTTTTTTTTATAGTTCTAATAAATTCTTCAAAATAAAAAATTAAAATAAAGAGTAAAATTTAGCTTTTCAAATGTAGATAGTCAAACGCACTCTCTATATAAAATTTCATTTTTATTCTATAATTTTTTATGCACACTTATAATTAAATATATCAATTATAACTTTACATTTTAATTTTTTTAATATTATCTTAGTCTAGAAAGGATAAAAAATAAAAAAAAAATATAAATCGTAATTGTTTATTAAAAAATGTAAAATAAAAAGTGATTATAAAAAGTGTTATTAGATTTGATAAAAAAATATATTTTCTATTTTTTTAAAAATTATTCAAGATGTTTTTTATTTTAAAAATTATATTTTTTAAAATAAAAAACATTAGGATGATATAAGTTTCTCAAGTAAATCAATCTGCTTATAATGTGAAGCAACAGCAAGCACTTGATAAGCAAAACAAACATTAAAGTTCATGACAAAAATTACATACCTGTGGGAGGAAACCTTTCCTAAGGCCATAGTTAGAGTCGACATCTAACCGACCACCGAGACCTACAGGAATAGCTTGTCTATATCTACATTCCCCAGTTGTTGCAATCCCCTGTAATTTTTTTTATTATTATTATTATTTTTTTACAAAACACATGTCAGAGCCATAAACAGAATCTGTAATTCCATTCCATTAAAGGCTTGTCAGCTGATGTTCCAATTGTAAATCATCTTGAATACTCTAAAAAAAAAATATATATATACATATATATGTACACTATGCCATCAAATTTACCAGTCCATATATACCTGTTCTATTATAGGAAGATATCCACCAACATTTTGGAGAATAGCACCATCTTTTAGTATTCCACCTTCACCCCCAACTCCAACAGCCACGTCATCACGACCCATCATGTAAAGCATATCATATAATTGATTTACAGCATGTCCTGCATCAGTCCAGGCATTTGTGTTGATAGTGACTGCCTGCAATGCAAAGGTGAAACTTACGATCATAAGAAAAATTGGGGACCATAAAGTTTGGAAAACAAGAAGGCTTATGTCCTACCTATAGTTATTGTAACAAAACAAATTTACAGTTTGCCAGTAAACATAACAGGACTAGCTAAAAATAATTGAGTCTTTTTTTCATTGTGACCAAGAAAAGTCTAGTGTTTCTTACCAAAAAAAAAAAAAAGAAAAAAAGAAAAGAAAAGTCTAGTGTAAGAAAACAAAAAGAAAAAGAAAACAAAAAATACCAACATTTTCTTGATAAAATAAAAGTCAACAGCACATGGTTTTTGAGTTTTACAGCCTTTGCTCCAAAAATTAAAAAAAAAAAATTTAAAAATGTTGAAATTCAGAAGTTGAAACCATTTGCATATGCAGCTTTGGCAATTTGCAATGAAGAATATATTTTTATCGCTGAAACTTGCCTCAAGCTCAAACTCTGATCTGTTAAGCTTCAAGAGGTATAACATAGCAAAAAAATCGTCTGTATCTATATCAGAATCCAAGAGAATCCGACGGGGCTTGGCCTCCACTGTATGCGAATTAAATCCAACAACTCCTACGGTAAGTAGTACTGCTACAGCTACACAAAAGTTCTTTTGCAGCAACATTTTCTCTGTTTCAACCACAACCCAGAAAATATTTTTCCTCCAAACTACAAGAATAACAAACTCTTAAATCAAACTTGTTCCTGAAATCAAATAAGAAACAGAGAGAAAACAGCAAAAAAAGAAACAATGCAAACATAGCAAGAGTTACATATCAAAGTAGAGGAGTTAAGGATTTACAGAGAGTTGGAAACAGGACGAGAAGGTTCAGCAGGAGCTATATGGAACAAGAAAGAGAAAGTGGAAAATGGTTTGAATAAAAGTTTGAGACAAACTCCATTTGGGAATTGATACAGAAGATGCAAGAACTTTCTGCTTTATCATTCAGCAGAGAACTGAGAAGAGACAAAAGAGATTCGATTTACGTCTTCATTTCCTGTACTAGATTCTTGAACTTGATGGACAGAGAGAGAGAGAATCGATTAATATATATATATATATATATAAAGTTAAATTTTGGGTTTTGATTGACTGAGAGTCATATTTATGCTGCAAAAGACACACACGAACACCATGAGAGGAAGGAGAGTAAGAAGAGCCATGTGCGTGTGTGTGTGTGTGTGTATATATATATATATATATATATATATATATATATATCTATTTAACTAATATCACCCTTGGTTGCAATGGATGGTCACAGCCAAGCTTCTATGTTTTGGGATATTTATAGGTGAAATTGGTATTCTTTTTTCTTGGTAAATATTATGAATTTTTACGGTACATATATTTAATGGTACCTTCAAAGTCAAGAAACAAATAGTGGGCTTATAGAGATCTTTTGTTTGATGGATGTAAAATGCCGACATTTTTCATGTTCATTAAATTTGGAAGAAAAAAAAATGTTGAAAATAATAAGATTAATAAGTATATGAGAAGCGATCATGAGTTTGTGTTTGTTTTAATTTTTGGTTAAAAGGTTACTTTTGTTGACCATCAAGTGTCAATCAATCCCTATAATATATATTTTGGAGGTTCATTTTTTAAAACATGGGGTTCTCTTAATGCAGACAAAGCTAGGGTGTGAAAAAGTAGTACCATTTTTTTTTTAGTAAAAAAAAGTAGTACCATTTGAAAAGTCTCAACGATGTTAAAAAAATGAAAAAATAAACAAATAAATAAATAACCCTTCTATTTTTTTCTTCCCTTATCTTTGACTTCCCTTTCACTGCCCATTTAATTTGTTTGTACAAAATTGTGTATGGTAGCTTTTTGGTTGTAGGAATTTCTGCTTATTAAAGGGATTGTTATTCGTCATCCTTTGGATGGTGAAAGAGACTTATGCCATGAAACATGCATGATTCTGTTTGTTACTTACATTATACTATCGTATGGTACTTTCACCAAAAAAAAAATACTATCGTATGGTACAAGTAGTGTTAAAACGACATTAAAATATTGGGTCCAGTACACCTTGATGGTTCTATAAGATGCCTCCATTATATATCCATTTTGTGCATTAGAAAATCACAAAACCATTTTTCCTTCTGGCAATGGTTTAGAGTTGAAATCTCTATCTCCCAAATAATATATATATACCCATTTTTTATAGTGGAAAATGTCATCCATCCTACCATGAGCATAATCAAATACATATTTGGATGACTGCAGTGCAAGTTATATATATATATATATATATATATATATATAAGAGTGCTGTCATGGGAGAAGCGGTCCATTACTTATCAGGGCAAAATGAAAATTTCGGAGAAGATGTACAATTTTGGTCAAAATTAAGAGGTTTCGGCAATTGGTCAAATTAAGGGGTTAATTAGAGAATTTCTTTTATTTTTCCTTTCTAAAAATTCTCCATCTGCAAAACGAAATTTGATTTATTAGTGTGAAATTACAAAATCAATAGTAATCATTAAGAAGATGCGAAGCTTCTGTGTCGGCGAAGAAAAGCATGATTATGATCTGGTCGCAAATGAAGATGAAAGTGACAAAGCTTTTGGTCTGGTTGAGTTTCGCTTTGCAAAAGAAAGAGAAATGTTATTGGTCTTGAGTTTTTGTGAAATTTGTCCAAGAAGAAAGGAAGCTAGGCACGACAACGTTTTCTAGACTCTAATTTAACTTGAAAAATTTTTAAAAAGGAAAAATAAAGGAAATTTTTTAATTAAGCCTTTAAATTGACCAATTGCTGAAACCCTTTAATTTTGACCAAAATTGCCCAGCTTTTTCAAAATTTTAATTTCACCTAGATAAGTAACAGGCTTCTCCCATGGCAGCACCTTTGTATATACAGTTTGATTAGGCTCATATCAGGTCGATCTGATAATTTTAAACATTGAATTCTTCTTTTTAAGCTTTTAAATCACTTCAAATGATGGGATATAAAAATCAATAAATGGTATAATATAGATTTAATAACGTTAAAAATTTATTTGGAAAACTTAACCCTATATAAATTTTGCGAACTATAAATAATTTTTTTAAATTTCAACATTTAAAGCGATTCAAATGCTAAAAAAAAGTGCTAATGGTTTTATTATCAAATTGTAGAGAAAAACCTACATAAAATGGTCGTGTTACGTCATTCTTTATTATTTATATTTATTACGTGACATATTAATTCAATCACCTATAATTATATGATACGTCACATGACGATAAAATAAAATTTGTGTGCTTTAATAAAATTTATTACATATTCTCTTATGATGGTCCGTTGTACCACATCACATATACAACGGTTGTATATATATTTTTTTTTCAAATTGCAAGCCTAAATGTGTGTATATATATATATATTTATCAATTTTTTTGTTAAATGTCTTGTGTCAAATTATATGTAATTAGTGGGATTATATATTACCCCAAATATACATAATCCAGTGCCAGTGCCAGCGCCAGTATAAATGGGGCCATCACATCCGTTAGATAATTTTTTTTAATATTATATTACATGTATATATATACATATAGTTAGTCCAGTTTAAATGAGAATATCAAAAATGAAATTTGATTATTTGAAACTGTTTAGATTACATATCATATTAAACTTTCTATATCAAAAAAGTATAATTCAACAGTTTTAAATAATTGAATTTATTTTTTTCCATAACACTATTAGATATATTACATACTTATTAAACATAACATTGGTTATTGAAATTTTTTTATAGGGAAACTCGCTTATTTATAAATTTTATTAAAATTTTCAAAAAAATAAATATTATATATTATAAATTAAATATTATTGTAAACAAAATTATTTATTATAAATTAAATATTATATATTATTAATAAAATATTATTTATTATAAATAATATTCTGATCATTGGCTTTGAAAAAGGTGTGTTAAAAACATATTCACTATGGTACAAATCCAAACAATGGGACCCATTACAGATATGAATGACCCCAATAAAAAGACCAGATTTATCACAGAATCACCCAATACTCTTTTATTGTTTCACATTAATCTTTGTAATAACTAATTTCAAATCCAAAGGATTCAACTTGGCTGCCACGTTGAAGACCTTATCATTTATATTTCTCTCAATATTATTCACTCAGTTTACAAAATATAACCACGAGTTTAATTTCAATTGTCCCCATTACTAAATTGACACTTTATGTACCAATTTAATCTTTTATATCAATAATAAAATATAAAAAGGACTTTTTTTTTTCTTTTTTCCTTTTAAATGATTTATGAGATATGGGATTGGTTCAAATTAGAGAGACAAAAAGGAATGGAAGATTTGGTTTAGTGGTAAAAAAATCCTTAGAAAGAATCCAATACCAGCAAAGCAGTATCAGGAAAAAAAAAAAAGTAAAATCTAACCCTGATGTGCTTGTTTGCCAGGTGGACATGGAACACCAACAGTTTTGGTCTATTCGTGGAGTCTTATGAATGAATCTCCTACAACCGTTCGATTGTCCATCTACAACGCGTGGTTCATTCCCGTTTGCCTATTATTGCTTTTGTGGGACCTAAACTATATCTTTAAAGCATCTCGGTTTCAGATCCTGTTTTTCTTACTTTACTGTTCAAAATCTTTGTAATCGTGCTTTTCTACGTATATCAAGGGATTCAATTTCCCACGTGGAATCTCTTTTCTCTTTTAAATTTTTTTATATAAATTATTTTTAGCCAATTAATGGGCACTTTTTTTACTTTTGGATGTTGAAATTTTAGGACGTTTCAGTTAGCATATGTAGGCCGTTTGGTATAAGCTTATATAAGCAGAGTTTTAGTTAATTGAGCTTTTAAATAAGAATTTTTATTAAAAAAAATTGATAATTATTTAGTTGCTATTTTAAAAAATATTTTAATAAAAATATTTAGTATTCTGTTGATCTTTTAGTATAAGGTGACATAAAAAAATTTTAGAAATTTTAAAATTTGATTGTTTCTAAATGGCTTTAAAAGTTTTTTTTAGTTAACAAGCTTTTATTAATTTGTCTACTAAATATTTATTTTTTTTGATCAAAGTGCTTATAGTTTTTCAAGTATAATTTTTTAACTGAAATAAATTATACTAAACATGGTCATAGTCTAATAATAATTTTAGATTTAGAAAACTTTTCACTGAATTTTTTATATCAAATAATTTAATATGACTGTATTAGTTTTATTTTTAAAAAATTTAAAATATTATTAATTTATCAATAATAAAAAACTGTCATGCCATTTAGTAAAATATTTTGATACGGTAGAATTGTCCTAGTTTTGTTTTGTTTTTAAAAAAGAAGAAGATAAATTGTATGAGAAAATGAAAGGGATAGTTAGGAACTTTCACATATAACCAAAAGCCCTGAACTTGTAGAAATTATGTTTAGGATATTACGCCGAGCGGTCGAAATTATATTTATAATTTTTTTATTTTGTTTCCAAAAGCCACAAAATATTGTTGAAAGATTACTATTTCCATGTGTTATGAATAGTAAAAGGTCCAGAGCTTAAAATGAACATTATTAAATTGTGAAATGGATGGGAAAGCATAATTAGCACATGGTTTCAATTTTACAGAAACATTTGGACAAGTATATAGAGATTACTCAAGAACAAGTTGGTTTACTTTTGGCAATAGATATAGAAATACTCATTGATATTTGATCATGAACATAATTTCCAATATACATTTTTTTTTTTGGTAATATAATTTCCACCTCTTCATATGTAATATGTTAATTTTCGGATCCTATTTTTTGCAACCATTGAATGAGTTTTAACTTTAATAAAACTGCTTTATGAGAAGGTTAGGTTGAGCCCGCGTATCATTTTCTTTATTGAATGGTGGAGAATGGGAAAAAGTGGAAAAGCTTAATATAAATTGGATAAGTAGAATGTTTTTAATATATTAATTACACATAGGCAAAAGCTAAAAAGTAATTTTAAGAAGATTTTAGAAACATTTACTTTTTTTTTTTTATTCTCTATAGGTATGCTCTAAAAAGGTGCTTTACTTTCTACCACCAAAGCCAATTATTATTTTATTTTAGTCCAAAGCTTTACTCTTTTTTGTTTTTTTTTCCATTGCAATTGCTGTGATGGGGTGTTTGGACACGTGGAAATCTCATTGAGACAGCTGGAGAACTACCCCAAACCTTGATTAGCGCTAATTGCTGATTTGTTTACTAAAACAAAAAGGTATTCATTTTTCTAAAAGATGAAAATAAAAAATGACTAAAATATTAATTAAATTTGTTTATTAAATATAATTAATATTGATTATATTATTTAATAAATAAATTTAGTTAATATTTTAATAAAATGTGAAATTTAGTTGCTTCTAGATGGATATTTTGGGATAATAAATATTTATTGCCAATCACAACCAACCACGTCAGCTTCCTCGCAATCACAGGCCGCTGTCTTCGAAAAAGTGGGAAACGTCATGATTCTCTATTTTGACCAAACAGGCAAGGTTGCATACGTGGAAATTTTCCATTTGTTCAAAAAGTGCACACCCAAATATTTTAATCAACTAGAGCAAAACCATTACTTGGTCCTAAATCATGTTACCCTATTAAAGGCTTCCGTCCATTTCATATGTCGGATCACAAAATCTTATCAATTTTTCGAAATATAATTATGGAAAATTACAAATATTATAAAGTTTTAAACAAATACTTCTAGTAATAATATTAAATAAACAAATTGAATATAAATATAATAATAATGCTAAATTTATTAAAATATTAATTAAATTTATTTATCAATATTTAATTAATTTATTTATTTTTTTTACTTATTTATATAAAAAAACACTTATATGTATTGATTATATAAATTAACAATATATTAACACGTGTCATTTGATAAGTATTTAATATTACTCTAAAAATGGTGTATTAAATTTAGAATTTGTTAGATTTTAAAAGAGTTTAAAAGTTTAGAACTATTTAATTCAGAGTTCAGATAAATCTATATAAATCAAGAGATATTCAATTCAGATTTTATAAAAATCTATTAAAATCTAGGTGTATTCAATTAAGACTTTATAAAAGTCTTTTAAAATTTCAAGATATTCAAAAAGTCATTGATTTTAAAAGATTTTAAAAAATAATGGATTTTAATGGATTTAATTGGATTTAAAAAAAAAAATTGTGTATGAAATGGTATAACTGAAATCCTATCTATTTTTCATAGATTTCATTGGATTTTTATGAATTCATAGAATTTCATAAAAATCTATGAATTCTTTTAAAATCTGCAACTTCATTTAAATCCATTGAACTTTGAATTGAATACATCTTTCAAATTTAAATGAATACCACAATTTCTTATTAAATTTATTAAATATCATATTTCAAAAAATATATAACGATAGTCTAAATTTATTGATTCGCTCACGAATACTAAAATGAAAGATCAAATATATAATTCCACAAAACACCAAAAAATTGAGAAACTTCAAAATATTATTCATAATCAAACTCTTTTTTACAAACTTCAAAGTCATCTATGCATAAGCAACCTAATAAAACTCTAAAATACTAAATTAAAATATTAAAAAAAAAAAGAAACCTCTTAATGAAGTTTTCAAAACCTCTTATTTCTGTCAAGCAATTTATTTAATTGAATAATTTTATATGCAATGGAAAAAAAAAAAATTTAGAAGTAGCATCATAATTACCTTACAATTTCTTATGGTTGATGGAAGGGAATTATGAAGAGCTTGAACCCCCCTCCCCCCCAATATGACCACTACATATAGAAAGAAAAACCATATATGGAGAAGTTGGTTGTTGGTCCCCTTCAACAATCATTTGAACATAAATTAAGTGAGAAAATAAAAATAAAAATAAAATTAGGCAAACATTAATTTTGGGGATAGAAAATTCAAATCTAGATTAAACCTAACCATAGCTTAAGGGGGTCCAATTGAATGAATGTTGACCGCTAAGTATTAATAATCTCTTTGCTGAGAGCATGCCGAGGATGATATTTTCAGGGCCACCACCACAAGCTAATAAGTCTCTAACATTCAACTATATATTATTAGGTGAATCATTAATTTATTATTTTACTAACCTATAAGGGAATCATTTGACAAAAATAGATAATTAGATTGTATATTATTTGTTACTCATTATTAAAAATCACATCCATTGGATGGTTGTGGTTGGGTGCATGGGTATCATATTCCTTGCCCCAATCTGAAATTTTTTTCAAAGATTAGATTAATTGAAGAATGACCACTTTAAGACATAAGTTTATGCAATATAAATAAAAAAGTAGCACTTGTGAGTGTGATCTCATCTATGGCACTTCTAAAATTAATTGAGGCTGAATAAAGTAAAAAGTAAAAACCAAAGTTATTTTATTAATTTTGGTTTGAACTTAACCATATTTTAGTTGTAAAAACAAAGTTTCTTCGTTTTTTTTTGTTTTGTTTTAGTTGAAATTTAGAAGAAAAAAAATTAGGGTCGGTGTAGAACACGTTGGCTAGTATGCTGGCAATGATGATTTGACTTTCACAGGATGGCCAAAAATATTTTTTAGATATTAAAAAATGATTAAAAATTACTATTAATTAATAAATTAAACTCATTTTGCCCTTCATTTAAAATTTAAACAAGTTGTGGAAGTGTATGTATGCTGGCATCATTGGTCCTTGAAAATTATGTTGATTATTTAAATAAGTTTAGCACATATATAAGAACGTTGTTAATGTGAGAACGGAATTAGAGCTTGGTCCTTGAAAATTCTGTTGGGTTTTGACAGCGCATGCATATATTATTAAATAAATTTAGCACATATATAAGAACATTGTTAATGTGAGAACGGAATTAGAGCTTTATATATATATACAAACACATGTACAAACACGTACACACACATATATAATACGATATAATATTTATTTATTTTTTCTTTAAGTTGAAAAGTCCGAAATTTTATAAAAACTCAAGTTTGTCTTCGACTCTTCGTCACCTCTATTATTTTTCCATTTTTATATATTTCTAGTCTTTCATACAATGACTCACAGAAAAGTCAGTATTATTGAATATGTGTGAAAATGTTACATGAAATCTAACAAAAATATCATAAATAAAAGGGAAAGTAAGTCTGTTATAACTTGTTGATCAATACATCATATAGAATGATAAATAAATTACTTTATACAGATAATTATCGTTTGACCAAAATTATATACATATATATATATATAGATAATTTTCCTAATTCTTTTACTGAGTAATGTAGCAGTGTGTAATTGATTTGCTATTTTAAATTTTAAAATAGTGCGGACCCATGCACTTTAAAGTGTGTAATTAGTAAAACTAAGCAAAAAAATGTAGGAAGAGAAAATGTATATCCAATATATTGACTGAAAATTAGCGGCGCAACAAACCAAGTCAATTTCATGTTGTGGATAATCGTACTTCTCATTTTTTTCATGTAAATATGTATATGCTTATATAGCTAACATAGAAGAATATTAGGACATCATTTAAAATATCTAAATAATTATTAAATAGTTGCAATGAAAAAGATAAAAAAAAATATGAAATACTTTAAAATTATAAATCTGAGTATTAAAACTAAAATGTTTATAAACAGTGTTTAAAATCTATAAAAATTATTTAAAAAAATTATAAAAGTTATCAAAAAAATGAAATTGGCTATTTAAACTAACACAGCTATTACTATAACTTGGGCTTGTCCGGAAGCCCAAAGACTACAGAATGCATTAGTATTGGCCCACTGTTTTCCAACATGGCCATTATACTTTTTTGGCTTTTGGAGGTTTTGAAAGAAAATGACTTCTATTTTTCTCTTTCTTTTTGGTAATAAGAAAGAAAGTGACTTGGATAGTAAAAATTGATTTTAATAATATCAAAGTGGATCAATTCCTTGGTCAATATTTCAAGCTACAATCTTTGCATAAGTAGAAAATCCATACTGATCTTAAATTACAATGAAAATAGGTAAAAAGTAAAGTTTGTTTTTGAAGATGATGTGTGTTTATGAAAAGACTCCATATCCTAAGCCTGTCGGCAAAGCTTTTTGTAGTCAAAAAGACTCTCCCTCAATCCCAAGAAAAAACTAAAGATAGAATAATTCCATTCCTAAATGAGTCTATAAGCCTCAGATTTCTAGAATACTACCACCTACCTAGTTTTGGTAGGTTTTTTTTTTTTTTGGTAAAACTAGTTTTGGTAGGTTGGATGTTTATAATCAAATGAAAAATGAGGACCTCAAAGAAGGTAAAACTTTTCCAAGCATTATTTAATTTGATATCTAAATGTGGAGAAGCGTGTAGGAGTAAAATATTATCACCAAATCTTAGAATAGCCAAAACCAAGTCAAAGCTTAATTATAATAATCCAAAAAAATTCACGCGATGTATCAAGGACAACCCAGAAATTGTTCTTTTCCTTGCTCATGCTGGCGAGCAAAAGAAATTAATCTCCCTTTTTCATTAGCTTTAAGCATCATTAACTAAGATCCAAGATAACTTCTCCAAGAAACAATAATCGAAATAAACCTCTCTGCAATAACGTAGCTAATTGAAAGAAAATCTTTGCATTGACCTTCATTGTTATTGACAGATTGAAGAAGAAATTCTGTGTGTTTCAAATTACAATATCGTAGAAAAAACAGCATTTGAAATCTTCATTACTAATTACTAGATCATATACATATAAATTTTGAGTTTCAAAGGTCTTATTACCCAAATCAATGAAGTTTTAAAGCAAGCCCTGAAAATCTACATATTCCAACTTTGGTAACCATTATATTGAACTTCAGTCTTATATCTGTAGTAATTGAATAGGCAATTGGATATTTTTCATAAACTAATGGTTGTATATCATTCATTGCCAGTTGCAATAACAATCACATTAATGTTAACTACAATTTTAAAATTACTAAAAACGGTTATAGTTTAATTTTTCAATATAAATATTCACCAAAAAAATTCTTCACTATAAATATTTAAAACAGAAAATATGTTTTGTTTAATAAACAATAAATTATAAAATAGTAACTTACGCTTCTCACAAACTCATCGGACGAAACAAACATGCAACCTTTGATACCTTCATAGCCTCTCGTATCATCCAAGTTGATTTCTTCACCTCCATATTTACAATATCGTTCGTAATGGAGAAGCAAAAAATCACTTTAAAAAAAAATACTTCACACGCTCTTTCTTAATTTTCTTTTAGTAAAATTAAAATTACCCCAATCTTTAATTATTTTTTCACGAATTTTTAACATTTTTTTTTTTATAGAAAGTTTGACACCTTCCCTAATTAAAATCATGTTCTTTTTTTAGTGTAATTAATTATTTTTGTCTTTAAAGAGAGGAATGAAGGGGATCAACCTTCCAGATCAATTAGTTTATTTATACAAATGTTCCACTTTTCTCAAGTCATCTTGCCTTGAGGAATTATCAGATCTATCTCAAGTCATCTTCCAAAATAACAATTGAATGATAAGTGAGTTTTTATAGTTCCAAGGCTAAACTGGAAGGATCAGATATCAACAAACATGGTTAAACATTTCTTCTGCACTTTGAACTCAGAAACACTGCACCTTAATACTGGAAACCAAGGGATGTAAACCAGTAAACTTCTCAGAAAAGGTCTTAATGATAGAGATCTAGCTTACCAAAAATGATGCACCCAAATCAAGGAAGGTTTAGGCGAAGCACCAAACTTCTACATATGCCAACTTTGGTACCACAATAAAGATGGAAACTTTCAAACTCATTAGTCAAAGATTTTCTAATTCTAGTAGAGAAACTAGATTTAGCAGAATGGAAAAAACAAAATTTTTATGACTTACATACCCTCTTACCACTTTCTATTGTTCTGGTCAAAACTTTTTTATGACACTACAGATCCAATACAGCAAAAGGTTGCCAATTTGGTAATTTTTCAATATTGCCTTTAAAATGAAAAAATAAAAATAAAAATATGAGTTGTGCAAATAAATGAACAGAAATGAACAATCATAGCTCAAGTTCTAAATAGATTCAAAGATGGATAATAAAGATCACAGAATTACAACAGCTTATGATTTTGCTTTACATTTACTAAAGAAAACTATTGAAATCAAAGCATCGTATGCAGCATTATAGTTATACAGTTCTTTTTTGTAATTATAAAAAGCATTACAATTTCTCAAAACTAAAACTAACCCAACAAAATAATTTTTTTTTAAAAATTTTTCTTGGGAATATCAAAACCCCCATTATTTTCCCATTCAGATCCGATACAAACAGTGAACTTCAAAATACAGAAAATCGTAATTATAAATGGAGCTTCAGGAAAACTGGTGATTAAAAAGCCTCTGAGACACAGCTTTCTTACTGACCCGACCATCACGGATTCCCGAGTCCGACTCGTCGTGGTACCAGCCCACTGATTTCTGGGCTTCAAGAACGATCTGCGAAATTCCTGAAAAACCAATCGAAACGCAGAATAGAATTCAGACCCAGAGAGAATTATAAACAAGAAATTTGAGAAATTAAAGAAGAAGAAGAAGAAGAATAAAGTACCTTGCTTGACGGTTTGTTTGTTTTCGCGGATATCGTGGATGGTGGCGGAGATTTTCCAATAAAGAGGGCGACCGACGTAGAAGAGGAGCAGAAGAACCAGACCCACCATTACAATGCGGAATGTGAGCTTTGCGGTGGACGACGCCATTTCGGAGAGAGCTTCCTGCTTTCCACTTTCCTCGCTGCGGTGCTTTCTGTTTCTTCCTGCAAAAACAGATTAGCTCGTTTGGAAGACTATGAAGCCCAGAGGCGGGTGCGATTCTCACTGGCTAATGAGGCCTAAGCACTGGGGGCCCACATTCTGTTGGCCCGTAGAGAAGTTTGAAAGACTATGAAGCTCAAAGAGCCCAAAGTTGTTGTTGTTGTTTTTATTTTTATTTACTTATATACATTTATAAACAAAATTAAAAGAAAAGAAAAATGCATTATATAAACTCTCTTTTTATAGAAAT
Source organism: Ochetophila trinervis (assembly GCA_003254975.1). Lineage (NCBI taxonomy): Eukaryota > Viridiplantae > Streptophyta > Magnoliopsida > Rosales > Rhamnaceae > Ochetophila > Ochetophila trinervis. The sequence continues at coordinate 202,641 of QANX01007014.1, read as the reverse complement.
ATAATGTTTTTAATTATTTTTCAATATTGTTTCAATTTATTTTTTTCCCTTTTTGTTAAGATTTAATCTCTTTACTTTGTATCAATTTTTAAAAAGAATTAAGAATCAACTTTAAATTTTTTTTCTATTTTTTTTTAATATATTTCTACTCATTCATCTTCCAGATACTTATTAATTTTATTTACATGGAAAATTATTATTAACGTAATTTTTAACCTTTAAATTTTAATAACTTTTAATTTTTGTAAGCCATTTTTTATTTCAATTTAAAAAATGTAATTCGATAAACATATGATCTAATAATCATATTTATAGTAAAGATGTAGTAATAATTAAAATGAAGATGTAATCTATAAAGAAAGAGCCTAAAATAATCTGATATATGCATTAACATTATTCATCAAGGAAAAATTTAAGGTTGGAGAATTGGAGAGACAGAGCAAAAGGCACAAGACCTCCTTTTTATAGATCATATAGTACTTATTTCCACCCCTGTCATCCTGCATAACTACAAGCATAGTTGTAAATACTCCCCCTATCTCCTCTGTAAATACAAGCCCAAAGAATTTTGTCAGATAATAAAAACAAAGGGATTTTCTCTGAATATCTTCTTTTCATGACCCACATCAAAATTTTCACCACCAATTCTAATGGAGAAAGCTAGTTGAACCAAACGAATCAAAAACTCAAATTTTCTTGAACTTTGAAAGTTTTACTTCAAAATTCATTGTCCTCTTCTATCTGCATTAATGCATTCTTGAATTTCCTCTAGTGTTTTTCCTTTTGTCTCTGGTACTATGGTTGCCACAAATATAACAGCCATCAAAGAGAATGCACAGTAGAATAAATAAGTTCCTGAAAAATTTCAAGAAATATTTACATGGAGTTAGCCGAGAAGAATAAACTATTTTGTGTTTCCAATTACAATAATTTAAGTACCTGAGGAACTCCAGCTCATAAGAAAGTTATAAGTATAGGAAACTGCCCAAGCTCCTAACCAGTTCACTAGCACCACCAAACTCCCAGCAGCTCCTTTCACATGAATTGGGAAAATCTGCAGCAAAAGTTTCAGATAGTTCCAAGTTAATTTTCTTGCTCTTTGATTGTTAAAGCTAGAGGGATTTCATTGATTTTGAAGTTATTACCTCGGACATTATCACCCAAGGAACTGCTCCCATTCCAATCGAGAAAGATGCTACATAAATCTGATTCCAAAGAGAGAAATGAAGTTAAATGCCAGTTTAGATATCATGGTTGTTTTCAAATTTGAAGATGTAACAGATTGTTTACCAGCACACCAGAAATAGCTAATATTGGTACGAATTCAAGCAGCAAACCATGATCCTGATTTACAAGAAAATGAAATCTAAAGTTCAGAACTTAATTTAACAATAATAAAAAATAACAGCCATAACATATTCATTTTGATGAATTACCTTGAGAAAGAAAGAAGTTCCTGCCATAAAGCAGCCTATGAATGTCCCAGATGCAGAAACCTTCATTCAGAAAAAAACCACGCGTCTATTCATGATAAAAAGAACAAGGCAAAGAAATAATACAGGCTAGTCACAAAAAGGTTTTTCTCAAGCTTGTTTTTCAAAAATTTCATATGAGTTTAAAAAATGCTGCACAAACTGCTTACCATGATAAGTGGTCTTCTTCCTGATTTGTCCATCAATATTGCTCCAAGCAGAGTGATCGGGACCTGTCAACGAGTTTCAAGTAAGTTTTACATTAGAAGAACACAGGATATATTAACATTTGGACTTTAGAGGAAAGTGATAGAATGGAATACCTGAACACAACCATAAGCTATTGTTCCAACTTTAGTAGAAGAAAGCCCTGCAGTTTAACATTACAGTAAGAAATAGGTTTTACAGGAAAGTAGTAAGAATGAAAAACCATATCAAAGGAAATACAGAAAAGCCTGGTTGTTTACCAGCTTCTGCAAAGGTTTCACTGGCATAGAATCCTATTCCATTGATGCCTCCAAATTGTTGAAATACCATCAATCCAACTCCAATCTAAACCATCACCAATATATATACACACCAGGTTTCAGTAAGACATGAAAAACCTTTTAGAAAAAGCCTAAAACATAAAACAGGATTCAAATGATATGAATGTATAAAAGATGCTTACAATCACAGCGCGGATATATTTCCTCTGAAATAAATCTAGCATTTTGGCTTTTGGAAGTGTTTCGAGAGTTTCAATATATTCCTGAAAAGAAAGAATATATGTTCATGAGTTTCTAAGACATATTGAGCTTGCAAATTAAGCACGCTGGGGTTTCTCAGTTAAGAGGGAATACTTGGATTTCTGCAGCTTCAACAGTAATATCAGCATCTTTGCCACGAAGTTTCTGAAGGGCAACATGAAATTCTTTCTCACGGCCAACTTTTGCCTGGAAATAGTGGATTTTTGCTTGATTTTGTGTTTCTTCCATTTCTTGCTTTCTTTTCTTGTTTGGGTGAATAGGGGGGGAAGAAAGAAAAAAAGTGTTGGAAGCTTAATCTAATTCATTTCTTACCAGCCATCTGGGTGACTCTGGGACGAAATTCAGACCGACGAGCAGGAAAACGCATGGAACAAGTCCTTACAGATATCAAAATGCAAAAAATCAGTTCCTTCACCTTTTTTTAAGAATCCCTATATTTGGTATGGTCAAATATATAGAATCAGAACTTACCAGTCAGTGCCAATGCTCTCCAAGTTACGAGTGTCCCTATTATGAATGCAATCGATGATCCAACAACAATCATGAGCTGAAGAACAAATACAGAGAGAAAAATAACAAAAAACAAATGAGTAGTTAATAACCATGTAGTATAGAGTGAAAGAGGAAACATTTATTTCAAATAAATCTCTAGATTCTCCAACCTGATTTAGTGTTGTAAGACCTCCACGGAGATTCTTTGGTGCTATTTCTGCTATGAATATTGGAATCTGTTCATTCACTTTGTTAACATCCTCATTAATGGCAAATAAAAACTCTCAGAGAACCTTGATCATACAGGTCACAAACAAAATTTATGATAGTAAAATATTTACCACATAAGAGAAGACCCCAATGCCAAATCCGGTGAAAAATCTTCCCAAGTCAAGTGAAGAAGCTCCCTGTAACAAAATTCTCAAAAACAGCTTCAGAAATTGATATATTTATTTGACTATATATATCTTCAAGAATTATAAATATGAGAACTGCAGATTATACCTTGGAGAAGAAGACAACCAACCATCCTGTAATGCAGAAAGCAGCTGACATTCTCATTGCCTGTCAAAAATTTCGAACAATTACAGTACATAATTTTTACAAGAACAGAGATTCTAAAGCCTCTTAATTTATCAAAGAAACGTTAAAAATTCATACCCCTTTTCGACCAATGAAATCCGAAATCCGGCCACTTGTTATAGCCCCCAACATTGCACCAATTGTTAATATAGCACCAAACGTGGAGTACTGCCATGGGATTGAAATTTTTATTAGAAATTCATATAATATGGAAGAGTTTGAAAAAAGAGCATAAGAACTAGAAGAGAAATATGTGAAATACCTGTGCTAAAGAGAGATTAAGATCTTCCCTGATAGCAGATTGAGTGGGTGCTGAATAGCCCACCTGCCAAAACAATAATTTAAGCTAAACAAACCTTTTTCTTTCTTTCTTTTCTGGGTTATTTGTTTGTTCGTTTGTTTGTTTTTTTATCCTAATCAGAACACCAAACAAAACAAAACAAAAAGAAAACGAGAAGCACTTAGTAAAGAAATTGATGAAGAAATGAAAAACAGCTTGTGGTTTTCTTCTGTTTCTTCTTTCATATATGCTGCTCTAGAAAATTCAAAAGAAGTAAAATACTTACACATGATCCAAATTCAAAAGATCCACAAACAGCAACAAATGTGCTTAGCAAAACCATCCAAACAGACCCATTCTCAACATTACTACTAACATCACTATCTTCATCTTCACAGGCAACAATTTTCTGATGCCTAAGGAATGGTTCTTCCAAGTTTTGAGAGCTGTCAATTCCACCATTCTCAACATCTCTGTATTTTCCAATTGCCATTTTTCTCTCTCTATTTTCTCTGAGAACCCAGTAGAAATTCAAAAGAAGGAAAGAAAAAGAAGCAAACACAGAGAAGCTCCTGCAGTACCTATTGATATTTGGTGCTAATGAGAAAAAATATATGGATTTTGTTCAAGAAAAAGAAGCAAATTTATACATACAAACAACTAGGTGTAGATTTTTAGGGATTTGTCTGGTTGCAATGATTGAGACGCTAAAAATAAGTAATCACTTTAGAAAGTTGGCATGTGGGGTAAAGCTGTCACTGACGTGATGATTACAATTTCTAACAAAGTCCCATGCAAGCCTTTTCTTTGAAAGTCGGCTAGGAAATTAAATATAAAGCAGATCAAAAATCTGTTTGGTACTCACGAAAAATTTAAAATTAGTTGTTCTTTTTTTCGCATGTGAATATCTTTCCTAGAATGTTTTGATTGACTCTGTTTTAAAAATATATCTCTGCATAGATGGAACTCTACATACGTGGAACTTACTTGGACCAGATGGCTATGGAATTAAACAAAGCTATAAATTTGAGAAACGAGGCGGCAAAGATGCAGAGATTCTGGTAATAGTGATGGAAGCAAGAACATGATGAAGAACCTGCAAAATATTGGAATGTAATTTCATGAATTATTATTTCTTCAACAGCTATTAAATAAACCTTTTTTCTGTGGGTGATTTCAAGGAAGATTTTGTCACAAACATTATCTATTATTATAATTTTTTTTATTTCTTTTTTTTTTAGCATGGATAAAGCAAACAACGTGTTATTATTTAGTACATATTTTTTACAAATTACTTATCCATTTTTAAATTATATTAATTTTTAAACTAATAAAATAATATTACATCATTGTCATCTCTATAATTTGATAAAAGGAACCTGCTGGGATAAAGTCCTATGTCTATCATAAAACATCTTATTAACACAAAATCAAATCGTATTTATACGAATTTCTTGGGTTTGCTCGTTGTTTATTTATTTAAATTGAATTTCTGCATCAGATAATGCTTTGACTTATATATTATTGAGCATTATCCAGAAAACAAATACAAATAAAAAATATAAAAAGGTAGGAAAAATAATAATAATGTAAAAAAAATGCTTTTGCTGTTTATATTAGCTTATTATATGCTGATTATATCACATCATTTAGGAAAAAAAAATAGGCAAGTGGCAAAAATAGATAAAAAAAAAATTAAATATTAAATTCACTTTATTATTTTAAAATCAATTGCCATTTGTTATAAACTAAATGGAAAAATTTGATAGAAAAGTGATATTGGATTTGGAACCACCTGATTTTTTTTCGCATTAGGTGATGCCATGAAAAGGTAAAAAGGATCTCTTTAGATTCACCAAAATGGCCAAGCTTTTACTTTAATCTTTTCTTTTTATTAATTGAATAGCTTTTTAGTATATTACATCTATTTTATTTGAAGTTTCCTTAAATTTTCATATAGTTTTTGAAGTTTTAATAATTCTAAATATATCCTATGTGGCTAGAATCTATTCGTTAAAGCATATTTTTTTCTTCTACGTGGCACATCAAATGAAAAAATAAAATAAAAATGCCTTTTAACAGTTGATCAGCAATTTTTTTTTCTATTTTTCCCTTTCTCTCATTTAATTATATAAAATATATAATTTTAAACAAATTTTTTTTTCATTCTTTTCTTTCTTCTTTTATAATAGTGTAAGTATATTTTTTTTTCCTCATTCTCCTATAATAATATAAATATATTTTTATTCACAAAAAAAAAATATAAATACTTTTTCTGCCTCACAGGCAAACTCTCTGTTATAAAATAAATATGTCTTTTCCATACTCTCTTATAAAAACAAAACTACATATATACTTTTCAAAAATATTTTCTTTTTCTTTTTCATTCTCCCTAATAAGCAGATAAATGCAAAAATTCTAGCCCAATGGCATCTGGATTCTCAGAGATTCTCCAATAAAAAATATAGAAAATAGTATAGGTGAGATATTATGTAAATTTATGTGGCATATATATATTTATTAATTTAAAAATTATCACATTACTTATAGTTATTAATTATTATATATTTTATTAAATATTTTTAATTTTTAACCAAATTAAAATTTAAAAAAAAATATTTAAAAAAAAATTGATAATGTTTGACAGAGCATCAAAAATAAATATTTATTTTGACAATGTCTAAATCATATCATCTCAATATTTATTATAAACATTACAGCATTTTTTTCCCAAAATAATATATTTGTTTATTTATGTGGATACTAACTTTAACCACCTATATTCTATAAAAAAATGCTCTCATTCCCTTGGCTCATCCAAACCTTCTCACCTGCTGGTTGTCTTTCTTCTTCTTAATGAAATATTGTTTTTTTCTGCCAAAAAAAAAAAAGGTTTGCTCATCCTAACCTCTCAAGACAATGAACTCAAACAAAATAACCCAATCAAAATCCAAGGCTACCCAAAAGCAAATCGTTGAAACCCAAAAACAAAATCAAACCTAGAAGGACACAAAGCAAAATTAAAAAGAAAAGAAAATTGCATCCAAAAATAAAAGAAAAAAGTGACTTGCGAAGAGATGGGAAACGTGGATTATGGCCCAGGCCATGCCAAAGAGGCAATGGAGTATGAACCACGAACAGAACATTTCGTGGTTAAATTTTTTATCTCTATTGTTTTTGCTTTTTATATTTTTATATATAAAAATTGTTTAAAAATTATATATTTTATGTTATTATTGGAGATAAAAGAAAAAGAAAAAAATATGGAAGAATGAGAGAGATGAAAGAGATAAAAGAGAAGAAAAATGGTAATTCAACTAAAGAGGAGGAGGACCCATACAAGTGTTTAAAAGAAAATTAGTATTTTATTAAAAAAATTAATAAAAAATAAGTTTCTCAATAAAATAGTATTGTAGCTCTTTTTAAAATTTTAAAAGATAAAAATGTTATTTTTCTGTTAATTTTAAAAGAAATAATAATGAAAATATTTATAATTATTATAAATTTTAAAGATTGCATTGTAATTAATATAAATTTCAAGAGAAATAGATAAAATAAACACATAACTTTTTACTTTTTAATAATGTTAGATTTACTAAACTATTGATCAAATTGTTGAAGATGATATGATAATATTTAATTAGCTTATTTTTTAATTTATTTATCAATTTAATAGTTTATTTATTTATATTTAAATTATATGAATATTTCAATCAAAGATATTTTTAATATGTATCATTTGATAAATAAATTTAATAAATATTTTGATATGTATAACATTATTCTTTACTTCAATATTTTTATTTGATTTGACGCTGGTGTCACTGTTATTAACAAGTATAGAACTATCCAAGTTTGGGAAAATTAGTAAAACAAAATAATATTTGAAAAACCAGCCTAGGTTTTTGGGTATCCAATTTTCATGGCGTTTTGTACATAAATATGCAAAGACAAAGTAGTTTTGGTAATCCTTCTAGCAACCTTCGATATGCAAAAATGGGAAAATGGCCTCCACTATAATCATCAAAGTAGGCAAATCATAATGAACAGTAAAATTTTGGTGCTTTTTGACCACCCATGAAGAAGTTCGTATTATAGTAATGCACACTTTGCAACTCGATACTCATTTTTTGATGAATAACTTTGATACTCATTTTGTCAACCTATGGACCACTTGGCATATTTTCTTGCAGTGAAAAAAGAAATGACATTTAATTTAGCTGGTAATTGATAATGATAATTTAGTGACTAGGCACTAGAAAAATTATAAACATATGAAATGTGGACTGCAATGAAATTTTATCATTATCTTCTGCCCCATGATGATCTGCACTGGCCATCTATGAAGCCACCCATTAGTATATAATATCACAAATAAAGTTTGGTCCATTTGGATGTGAAAAAATTAAATTAAATTGTTTGATTTAGGAAATAAATGTCATATTTGGAAGTCCCTTTATGGACCAAAAACAGTTTTTTTCCCAAACAAGATGTAATAGATAAATTATATGTCTAGCTGTATGTGACTCAGCTCTCCTAAGTCCTAACATAATTTCCTGTTTTTTCCTTTCTTTCTTTTTTTGAGAGAAAATACCATGATATTTCCTTCATCAACTTACAGATAGCCCCTTTGAATTTCATGTAAAATTATCAATTCTGAAACCATATATATAATTAACCATATGTCAAGTCGATTTTATAATTTTAAAACTAATATATTTTCTTTTTAATTTTTGAATGGTTTCAAAAGTTAAAATTTAAAAATATACATTTATAGTTCATTAATTCCAATAGACTCATTTTTTAGGATTTAAATATTAGGTTTTGATGTTATTCAAATGTTAATAAATAAAGATTTATATTATCTGAATACGACTCTATATGTATGTAAGTATCAATATATTTAATTATAATAAAAAAGTCTCTGATAATAGAAAATCTATGATGGTACACTAAACGATGAATATTGCTTATATAATGCTAAAGTTATTAACACTTCTTTTTTTTTTTTTTTGCTGAGATATTAACACTTCGCCTGCTTCTTCTTCTTTATCAAATGCATAATTAAATACTTAATTTCAAAAAATAAATATATAAATACTTGTCACGTAAACATTTTTAATTCAATTAAATCATGATTCAATTAATCTGTATGACTAAAATAGATTGATATTTGAAATTCTCTATATTAATTAAGATGAATTATTCAAAACAAAATTAAGGATCCAAAGTAATTTCGGAAATGAAAGTTTTTTTTTTTTTTTTATGAATCTCAGAAATAACAGCTTTACCTATTTAATGAAAAACATAATCTTTTGCCAAAATTTACCAAAATAATAATAAAATAATTTTGCCAACCATCTTGACCATACCAAGACCATGATTATCTGTGTTTGGGACCCAAATCAGAGATAACATCCAACAAAGAATTAATATTTTAGCATGATTCAAAAAAATAAATAAATAAATAAATTTCTCTAATGCCAGTCTGACTTGGATCCTACTCAAAGAGATCAAGATTTTAGTTTGCTCATTTTTAGCTAAAACCTTGACCTTCTCCATCAATTATTGCTAGGGACCAACATTTGTACCACAACAATAATGCCTGGTGTTTAGCAACAAAAAAAACAATAATGCCTGGTTTGCGTATTTAAAATGTTCAAACTTATGGACCTAAAATCCCTTTTACTAATATTTAAAATTTTATTAAGATAGAAAAAAATGAAGCACATAAGGCTCCAAAACCATATATTAAATTTGCTTAAGAGAAACATGTTCCTTTCTTTGTTCAATTAAAAGTGGCAGGCAGTCGTATACCAGCCAAAGCAAAATAATTTTCATTTCTGCGTATCACATCCACGTTCATACAGCTTTTGAAAGTCTAAAAATCTATATAATATAATTTTTCCATGATAGGCATTCATATCTATATTTTCGCAAACTTGCATAGTAGAATTGTTGTGTGTATTTGTGTGTATATATATATATATAAATATATTTAGAGATATATTTTGACATAGCAAATATAAAAGATAACCCCTCAGTTAATAATTTAAATTTATAAATAAATTTATGCTTAACGAATACATGTGACGATTTTGATGCTTCTCAATTTTATCTTATATTCTCTTTAATTAGCGGATTACCAACTCCAAATGTAGAGCAAATATAATAAACTTCCATGTATTCAAAAAATCGTAATTTTTGCATAATTATTTTTCAGATACGTATTCCGCTAGATTTCTTTCTTTTGGTAGAAAATAAACATACTTATTATTGTTGGTTCAGATATTTTGAAAGAATAATTAATTCGCTCATATGATCATAACAAATTATAGCAAAACCTTGGACCGCTTCAATTGATAATAATAATTATTGTAGGGACCAGAGCAAGACCTGGTTTAATTGTGCACTGGAAGGACCCTCCTAAACTTGTTTTACTAGGCATTAACTATTAAGAAACAAAAATAATCAAACAAATGGATTAACTCCCAGACAATCCAAAACTTATTCTGCTTATATAACAAAAACATGTGCCTTTTGTTTGATTGATTATAAAGTGGTATACCATTTATCAAACCAAGCTGAACCCTTGGGATAATTATTAATTAATTTGCATTATATTTATTACAATTAGGTATTCTCACCGGTACTTTTTTATTTCTAAATCCAATAGAGAAATCCATGTTCTAGATACTTATTTTTGAGATATTTCTCTTTTCTTCTCTTTTTTAGTTCATAAACATTCATCTCAAAGTCCACCTTTAAATGTTCAACAATGCTAAATTTATCAAAATTTTAAATTAAATTTGTTTACCAAAATGATGTGGCATGATCTTATCATATTCAATTTTTACAACTCTAACCGTTAACCATTAAGATGACATATCAATTTAGTAAACAAATTTAGTTTAAAAAATTGATAATTCTAACATTATTAGAACGTCCCAGATGGTCCTCTACTCAAACCTGGTGCTAAAATCTATCTCCATAATTTATTAAAAAAATAGAGAAAGAAAAACTTATGAATCCAGACTTTTTGAAGATAATTGGTCTGAAGCCTCTCAACCAATGAAAAGAAAAGTTTATATTGTGTTTTTGTCTATCATCATCTAATGGAACATTTTGTAGACAACTTTCAATACACATCTTGCTTTATTACATACTTTTGAAGATTTGGCTTTTATTTGATGTCTTCGTTAATGTTAATTAAAAGTACAATAATAATAAAGTGACCAATTTGCTAGTCAAATGATATGGCTAATGATTTAGTAATATTTAATTAGTTTATTAGTTTATTCAATTATCCATTTAATTTAAATATTTATTATTTATCTTCATTTCAGTTTTTTGTTTTTTTTTTTTACATGAAATTCATATGTAAGTTATATAGATTTATCGATCAACAAAATATCAATAAATTATTAACACGGTAATTTTTTTTTTTTTTGCAAAAATCACTCACTGTGCCCTAAAACTTCAAATATTTGTTTGGAACTTTGAAGTATTTCATTTCTTGGGATTTTATTTAACTTCTTTTATGTCCTCCATTTGGGTTTCCCATTAAAAAGACATTGGTACAAATAAATAACAGTCAAACTAGAAAGAAAGAGTTTAAGAAAAGTCAAGCAGGATTGACTGGCCTTGCATGTGATACTGCACACGTTAAACTCACAGTTAGCTCAGATTTATATTCAATAGATAGCAAAGGGTTACTTATTAAGACAATCATAAAACAAATACAATGCAATTTTAATAAACAAAATAACAAAAATTATTCAAAAAAAAAAAAAAAAAAACACAAAAACAAAAAAAAAAAAACACAAAATTTTTCCATTAAGATGGGCTAAAAATTCTCTAGTAATGTCAGAAAAATCTAGTGTACACTTGTTGTACGAGAGATTAAGGGGTGGGGCACATACCAGTCAAAAGCCTCATTGAATTTCTTTGAGGGGGAAAAAAAATTAAACAAGTTCAATGCCATTTTCAACCATGCTTTTATTTTAGCCACTGCAATTTCTAAGAAGTTGAATCTACCATAAAAGACAATAAAGAATGTTGCACGCTTATCCCCATGGCCCAAGTGTTCGCTCGAAGCACATGTTAAGGGCCAAAAATTAGGTCTGGAATCACATAGGCATGCAGATTCCATGTTTATTCTTCATGTGCTTGTGTTTTGAGACCATGTGGTTCAAAAACCTCCTGATTTTTTGTACATGCTGTAAAATACGTAACAAATAAAAGAGAAAAAGAACTGTTATATCTCTTTTTATCAGTTTTGGTTATTTTTAAAAAATTATCCAAATACTTCAAGAAACAACCTTTAAGCCTCAAAAGCTTTTTCTGGCTTCTCAGAAGCTATGTCAAACACGGTTTCAAAAATATTAAAATTTAAGGAGAAAAACGAAGACATGTTAAGCACAAGATTAAAATGTAATGATAAAAGGTCAGAAGCAGTAGGCAAATTTAAAAGCAGTAAACCAGATACAAGAAAAAAAAATTAAGTCTTAGTTGGAAAACCAATGATTTCCCTCGAAACCGATTGGGAATATGCCACTTCTTCCATTACAATGCACATCCTAAACTGTAGAGCATCGACTACAAAAGCACTTTGGAGCAGCAGCAACAAGCCAGCAGCACTGAGAAATTTATCCTTCCGATACAATCAATACGGTTACACTTACATAGTTAAAACTTAAGGGCCACTCAGCTCTAATCTAATGTCAGAATGTAGTGTACACCGGAGGAATTCAGATCTAAGGGGAGGAGAGCACACTTGGCTCAAAATCTAAAGTTTGCCTAACAAACACCTACGAATTGATACTGCGAATTCACTGACCTTGTGAGGATGGAAAAGGACCGCACATAACCCTAAACAAACAGCAGCAGTGGCAATTATATAGATACTGGGGCGACAGATCATGAATGGACCAGCAGGGCGGCGGCTCAAAATCACCCCAGAGTAACGGCAATCAGAAGTTCTTTTTGGCCATTCCTTAATAATGTTTGCTTCCAAAGCTGATGCTTTATTCAAAAGAGGAAACGTTTCGCTTCTCTTATCATAAGTTGAACCTTCCATTGGTTCCAAATTGCCATTTACCATTATCTCCGTATCCTGTGAATCATAAATCAATTTATCATTTAACAGTTCAAAAAAGCCAAAGTCACAAAATCCAGATTAGTCATGAACTCATTTAACTGAACATTGATGCCAGGTCTCTTGCGAGTAATAAACCATATAATACATATTTTAGAACAATTTTTAGCAAAAAAAACATATTTTAGGAACATTTTACTTTTTTGTCTTTTGATGATGAAGACCACAACCTGGAAAGTTTTTAAACTGCATAGTCTTAAGTTTAAAATTAACCAGAATTTTCTTCCATTACTCTAGAAGCCTATCAGGAAGCCAAATAATTGTATATTTTAGATTGGGACTGCATCACCATAAACTATGTCAAGGACCACTAATACTGTGTTTGTATGATCTTCATTTAGAGAAGTCATAGTCTCAACCATTAAACTAATAGAACATTTAATATTTAGATATAACCAGACACGGAACTAATAAGCCAAAATCAGCAAAAGTACAAAAAATGTAAGTCCTCACCTGACTGGACAAAGGAAAAACTGAATGCACATCATTTGGGAAACAGCTTTGAGAAACAAAATCCTCTTTTAGTATCAAGTTCTTGGAATGCAATCTTAAACCTCCAGTTTCGTCCAGTTTCTGTTTAAGAATTTCACGAGCATAATCCATGTATTTCTGTAAAAGCCTCAAATCAGCATCATTGCCACCATTATATCCATTGCCTGACTTGCTACTTAATATAATTTCAAGGTTTTGTAAAATTCTCTCCAGAATGACAGTTGACCTAATCGATATCAAAAAGTTCAATAAACAATTGAATCTCTGAATCTTAGACACAGTATTGATCTGCTGGAAACTTTCTGATCCAGGTCTTTTAAGTAACCATCCAATATCTAAAATAACTTCAGAACATGATGTTTGTCTTAGAGAAGAAACTTCACACGTGTCTGGTAGAGATCCAATAGAATCAATTTGTGACCCTTCTGAGGAGAGAGATTCTTCAACTCTCTGCTCAACAATCTTTATTTCTGAACAAGTTTCTTTGTCTCCAATGAGCACAGGTACAAAATTTGATAAGCCAGCCTCATTCTCAACCTGAAATAAAGATTAATTGAAGGAAATATTGGTTCTTTAAAACCTTTTGAAGGGGAAATAAGTGACAAGTTTGTAACCATCTTTATTCATGCTTCTACTCTTAACTGTTCCTTCATTCTCCCTGTCAAGCTCTAAAGTTAATTTGATAAATCTAAAAAATGAACAGTTATTGTGTAAAGGCCCACTGGCCTATTGGGCCTCTCCCATAAGTGCTAGCCAAGTTGCTTTTGGGGTCCTAAGACCACACTAATATACCATACTAGGGTATAGTCTATGGCCAATGTGGGACTTCATCCTCAGTGGTACCCTTTGATTAACCCCCCTCAAACTGGAGTTCTACAATCCAACACCCTTACTGGACCACATCCTTCGGGACCCACTTGCACATTTGTGGTCAGTCAGTCCAAAGGTCTGCCCGCCCCTTTGGCCCATCGATTATTTTAACCTAGCAATGACTCTTATATGATTTGTAATGGCCAACAGGCCTATTGAACTTCTCCCAAAAGTGCTAGCCAAGTTGTTTTTGGGGTCTTAAGCCCATTACTTATTTACCATACTAGGGCATCTCTATGGTAAATGTGAGACTTTATCCTTGGTGGTACCCTTTGATTAACCCCCCTCAAATCAGGTTCTACATATGGCCATGGCTAAAGCATAACATGATTATGGCTGAAATATAAAGAACAAAAAAGGAGACCTAAGCAAATCCCACATTAATCCCCCCAAGGGCCACAAGAGTGTTATATGCATGAAATCCATTCACATGACCTTAGATATTTTTGTTATGTCCGAGAGGGAAAGTTCATAAACTGATGCATCATGGTAACTACAATTATATATTGTCCTGAAAAGAAAGATAACTTTCTGTTCCCATAAAAAACTTATGTCTGCTTATCTACAAAAGGTCAAAAGTTGCTAATAAAGGCAGCAAAATAAGTCAGCTCTACAATCATCACCTCTGCTAAGTTTGATAGCATCTCAGCTAAAATTATGAGAAATTATGAAGGAAATAAGATGATACAAATAAAATAAACTAAATACAAGAAAGTACCTACCTCAATAAACACAGGACCAAAATTATTTTTGTCAGTGTGAGGGACATGTATTCTGCACAATTGATGGTCAAAGTTACGCTTAGTGCCCCTTTCAGACTGAGAGTGAGATAATTCAGGACAATAATCATATGCCAGATATTTCCCAGAGAAGGATATAAGAAACCTGCCACCATGATGATCTTTTCTTAGGCAACCAATTTGATAACAGTTAACATGCCAGAACATCTAAAACTGGAGCACGAAAGAGAATATTACACAAAGACAACCTTGATATAACATTTCAAATTTTTAGCGCAATGTTCACATATAAATGAATAATTCAAAAAAATTAGCAATCAAAACTAAAAAAGATTAATAATTTGATGATTATAGTAAGGATTGATAGAAGACACTAAGGCACTCTCTGTCTCCTTTAAGAACAATGAAAGGTAACAGCTAGTTCATTAATCAAAATTATTTCAACCAGATACTCGAAAACGTTAACAGACTGACGCAACATGCAACATGCAACAAGCAACAAGCAAAGAAAAAAAACTACTCTGTGATATCTTATGGGCAAAAAAACAAACAGGAAGGCATACCGAAGCTTGGGTTGTAATAAATTACTTCCACAGGCTACAAACTCCATGGGCTTGCCTGCTTCAAAACATGTAGGATGAACATAGTGAAGCCTTGGGGCATGCACCTCCACCTTTGCTTTTATTACAGAAGTACCATCTACGCGTTAAAATGAACAGCAGATGTCAAAATTCAGAACAATTTCTTGGTGCAGGATGCTAAAGAAAAAGTGCCCTCCTAACATGGGTATAAACTTAAAATTTTCTACAAAATTGATGACACAAATTTCTAGCAACATTTAGATTTAAGCACACTCCCCATTAAACTGTTAACCCAGTATATGATGGACAATCGGACACCTAATGGCTAACTAATAGATTGGATTCTACTTAATTATAACATATGTGATCAGTCATGAATATTAATTTACACATCCCAAAAACAGTTAAAAATCTAAACTCCCAATATTGGAGTTATCTGTCAACACAGTCAAATATGTCTGCCCTATTGTAATTAGTATTAATATTTTACAATAAAACAAATTACGAATACATGCAGTGACAAATACATAATTAAAATTAAAACAAATAATAAAAAGAAAAAGAAAAGATTCAAGCAGGTTGATAGGTTAAGATATTCCAACCCAATGATTGAAAGGAAAAGATAAAGTGATTAAAATGTCAACTCTTCAAATTTATGCTAAAAGATCTTAACTTCACCCACATTCTCGAGTCTCCAACAATTGTGCTCCATGTGGAAGGCTCATTTGTTGGACCCACATTAACTTTAAATAAAATAAAATAAAATAAATATAAATAAAAACTATTTTCATCATGAATGCGTGTATTGTTAAGAAAGAGGGCATGTGTGAATTTTGTGAATCTATCATATGAACACTACTAATTAGACAATTAATATTTGATACTATATGGTATCAAACATTAAAACTGAGTTAGGAAGACCAAGCAAACACAATAGACAATTACAAGCTTTTATTAATTTGCAACTGTTGCCTAGGCAAAAGCTAAATATATCTTGACTCTTGAGAGCTGACGACTAATTAGCATCATTTCCTACAGATTTTTAATATTAATATTTATTTCCACCCATTTATATCTAGTGGAAAAAGCCATTAAGAAAATATCAGCCAGATATGCAAATCTTTAAACATGATGACTAAATAAACTAGCAAGACAATAAATAAAATCATGGAAATATATTGGAGACAAGAATTTGGAGCATCAACGTACTATTGACAACATGAAAAATCATATTGTTTAGATAAACAAATAAATTCCCTCTTCCAGATAGCATCCTTCCTGGTGAAACAACAAAGTCATGCACATATGCTTTAGGATCTTCAAGAATCTGCAAGGATGACGTCCAAAAATTGACCACATCAAAAAACATAATGATGTGTAGGTACATCATTAGCTAACAATTCACTTGGATGCATAAAAAATATCATAAGCCTTATATTTTATAAAAGTATCCAGTTGACAACATTACCTTCATCCACATAAACTGAGGCATCGCGATGAACACAGTCAAAATAGTACATCCAGGACGAATATAACCCTCCAATTCAACTGGCATATTGGATAACCATTGGAATATCTGTAGGCGCATAAAGCTACATGTTATTCAATCCATGATATTTTGTTTAACAAAAGTAACTTATTCTCGGTATATACTAAACTGTAACAACAATCCTTTAACAGTACTTGGTGTCGAAGTCGTCTAGGAAATTCTGCTGGGTTCCAATCATACAGCTTAAATGAGATACGACCTGTTGGACACTACAATAACATTTGAAATCATTATAGTTACATCACTTCACATTGATAATTTAAATTATAGCAAAGCAATAAAGCACTCTGTGAAGACGCACTATAGATGAGTAAGCACTCCTGTTGTCGCAATAGGATGGAGACAAAGAATTCTTTGAATTATATTTTTGTCCATCTATTTGAGTTTCACCGGAAGCAATGTCATCGCTGTGGGCATCCTTGGAATCAGGAACTGTATAGAGAGTGGAAATCTGGCCACCTTCAGATTCCTGCAATGATTCTTTCTCAAGTATCTGGCTACCAAACTGCAAACCATCTGTACCATAGGAATTTAAATTCAACCAGTTAAAATTTTCATGGAAATAAAATCAACTGCTGATCCTTTAGAAACCAAAATAAACATAGTCTGCTTGTTCAACTTAATCAAGAGGCTATGCTAATTGAAACATCTAATACCTTCTTCCCCTGCTTCGCCATCACAATTGACATCTTCACTTTGAGTGTCCCCTTGAGATTTCTTTCTAGTTGCTCCTCTAGAATTAGTTGGTTTCCTTCGCAGTTTGTTGTGTTGCTCCAACTTTCTTCGACAACTTCGTTTACCTTCATCAAAATCTGACAACACATGGAACCTGGCAAAGAATTGCAATACAAGTAGAAAATGTAATTATATGAGACTGCAATGATTAAAAAAAAGAAGAAAAAAACACATACCCTGAAAAATAAATAAAAAAAATTGCATCATCATGACATGCAAATCAGTTGGATGACCATCATGCATTCATGATTTAATCCTGTTACCTCAACTAACAGAAAAGTAATATTCATAATTTCACACTTTTTTTTTTTTGGATTTCCTTGGATGACTAACCTAAAAGTGCAAACTTTTTGATGAAAAGATAAAAGATGGGTAACAAAATGTAACTACAAGAGGCTTTAATCACACACAGAAGATGCTTTAATTGAATTACAGCTCATCTGTTTATCTCCGTAAGAACCCACAAAGGCTTAACATAAGAAATAACACTGTTATTATTTCCTTTCCCACTTTCCTGTTCCCATCAGCAAACCTCCCACACCATCATGCTCATAGATTGAGCAAAAATCCTCCAAACACCCAATACCAATATGCACTAATGAATTTACCATTATACTTTGCACGAAAAGTGGTCTACAAAAAATGCTACTTTCGAGACAACAGGTATCCAAGAATTCCATCCAAGTCAAGCTCTATATTACCACTCCCTTTCAACTACAAAGCCAGACTCTAATTGAGCGTCCTACCACCTATAGACTACATTCCCATAGTATCCTCAGCAACTCCTGTTAATTTTTTTCTTCCTTGGATATCTAGCTACAAACACTTGCTCAGCAATCCGAGAAACTTTCAAACAATATGATAACTGGCTGCCTTATATCTCATGAATTAAACAGGCCCAAGAAACTAAATTATAACAGGTCCTTCTTACAACAAACATCCAACCAATACAAGATCCTGCTCTCGATCCTGGCAAACGAGCTGCCTAGGAAAACATCCCAAATCACTCCACAAGTATTTTGGGTTACTAGCATATGCAATTCGATATCTGCGCATCTGACCTTCATATGTTCTCTTAGCAAACCTCTAAATTGACTTCTTGAACACAAGCTCAAAAATAACAAGCGGAGAATTGCTTCTGACCACAATCTCGGAATAGATACAATCAACCACCCACTCTCGTTTCTGAGACTTCAGCAATAAACTTTTTTATGCTTACTTACCAAAAACTTGAAGGGGCTTACCACTTTCAGCATATTGTACACTTAATTTCATTCATCTAATAAGCTGAAATAAACTCAACTAACACCAAATTCCAATAAATTTTAACACAACTAAGACTTAGGAAATGCAAAAAAATCAAAGTAAAAATCAAAGCCAAATACTACAGAATACAAAGACCTCCACAAAGACAAAGCCAGAGAAAAGAGAGAAAGGAACAGAATTAGAGAGAGAGACAGAGAAGTTTGAGCTCACTTGCCACACTGCTGACAGTAGCGTCTTTTCTCTCCGTCAAATATCACAGCGCTAGCGTTGGCACACAGGAGGCAAACTCTGTGTCGCCGATGATACCCTTTGAGTTCCTTTATATCGGCCCCACACGCCGGCACCTGACATCGAGCTCCAGACCCTGACGGAGCCCTAACGGTCCTTGCCCTCTTCTTGCCGTGACCAGCCTCTTCCTCTTCCAATTCCATCAACTTCTCGTCCATCTCCGGGCAAGCACACGGAACCCGACCCGCCAAAAAATTGGAGCATGCCAGCCTAGGATCTCGCTTCCTAACCCGACCAGTATCCGGATTCTCCTCCGGTTCCGGCGCAACCGCCGGCGGCTGGTTAACCTGGCCGGAATCCCATGAAATCCCCAAGTCGTCGTCTGCGGTGAAGTCGAGGAGATCACCCCAATCCCATATGTTGGAAACGTCTTCGGTGACTGGCGCGTGACCCTCCATCGCCGAATGTCTGAGCTGCTCTGAACCTTGTGGTTGGGATTGAGACGAAGAATGAGATTGTGAGCTTTCCATATTTTTTGGGGCGCGCACAGATTACCTAACACCTACCGCTACCGGCCTCGCTTCCAACCCAAGTCTCCGTCTATTATGGAGTAAACTCTAATTAACTATTTTTTTTCTTCTTTTTTTTATATGTAAATAAATAAAATATTACCAGTATGAAAATTTTGCTTTTGGATTCTTTCGGTTTTCCTTTACCTTAATTACTAATTAAAATTAAATCTGAAAAAAAAAACAATATTTTCTCGACACAAATAGTATTTCTTACTTTTATATATTGCATTTTTTAAATGGTTAATGTTATTGTTATAAAAAAAATTATAATTACTTATAAGTATTATTTAGAGGGATTTTATACTAGCTCTAACATATGCTTCTTTATTGAAACAGTAGAATATTAAAATCTAAACTATATCTTTTTCAAACCACATTATTGGTGCATTGAAAATTCAATATTTTCGTTAAAAAAGTGGATCAGAATTTTTTTTCCCTGTTAAAATCTCTAGCGAGATTATCAAAGCAAAACACAACCTGAGCATCCAAGCTAAAAGTGAGTTCTCTAAAGATGACAATACCTACATTTAATCAACAACCTTTTTCGATATAATTCATGTGAACCTTTGAGTACGGATAAATATAAGAAGAAGAAGAAGAAGAAGAAGAAAATATCTCTTAGAAATGGATGAAGACGCTATAATTATAAAATCTCTTTAAAACGTAAACTCTCATAATATTATTAGATGTACTTAAAATTAATTGTTAAATAAAAAAATAAATAGATGTTCCCCTATATGAATAAAAATATTTGAGTGATTATAGTTTTTATTATAGTAACCTTATGGACTACTTAAAAGATAAAATACATGGGGATAAGGAGAAATACCTCCACACCAGTGCAAATATTGTCTTTTATATAGTTATCATTAATATGTTTTTTTAGAAAACTTTTCTATATTTGTAAAAATAAATACATTTTAAAAAAAATTAATTTATTTTACAATATTACTTAGTACATAAATATTGTTTTTTAATTTATTTTGGCTTTTAACTATTAAATTTAACTTGTGAAAACTGAAGATAGAATATTTTGATAGATATAAAAAAAAAAAAACATTAAATTAAAATTAATGACCATTTTTCAAAAGTATAAGTTTTAAATATAATTATAGCGAAACATTAAATATAATTGTAGCGAAACAAAGTTCAAATGAATTTTTTTCTATATTATATTTTTTTTTTATGAAATTGTTCTATATTATATTCCCTATTGTTTTCAATGTTCTTTTTCATTTTTTCTTATTATAATAAAAAATACTCATTCCTTTAATATGGTATGGATAATTGGGCAAAACGTGTGTTCGAATACCCATGTTTATGAGAATATCCGAAAAGCATGGACAATTCCCATACTTTATCGATTATAATAACTCAATGTTATTATGTAAGAGTCAGAATATTTATCATAAAAGGTCAAAAATGGGGTTTTAGCAACAACAAAAAAAAGAAGGTCAAAAATGGGTTTTGTTTTCTTTTTTTTTCTTTTGTTTTTTTTTTTTCAAAAATGTTCCATATTATGCAGATTTATACGAGTAGAAGGAAAGCAATCAAATATTAGCGACATAGACAGCACATGTGGGTTAGGTAATCAACCTAATCAAATTCTTGCATTTAAAAAATAATAATAATCAAAATCAAAATTCTCATTAAAAAATCATTTATTTATATAACAGCGCAGTTTATTATTGAAATAAGAAAGAATTTCATATCTCCCTACAAATTTTAAAAAATACACCCATCCCTTAAGGTTTCTAAAATTACCACTTAACAACTAAGATCACTAAACATTTCAAGAAATAACCATTCTTTTTGTTTTGTTTAATTTTTTTTTCTAACTTAATTGACTTATAAAAAATATCTTAAGTTTATTATGGAAATAGCTAATAAAATAATTTTTTTATAAGTGAACATAATGAAAAATAAATTTATTATGATTATGGTTAACGTTTCCAGATAATGGGGTAAAAGGATGATTTTCTAAATACAAATGTTTTCATATGATGGGCTAAGTAGCGATTTTTCATAAACATTATTTAATTTCTTAAAAACTATCTTTCAATTTATAATGTGGGTATTCATACTGTTAACCCAATTGTCACTTATAAGTTCAAAATTTAAGTTCACTTATAAATATAATGAAATTTTGCTTTCTCATGTTGTAATGAATTATAATATTGCCCTATTACAAAAAATATATATATATATAATATAATCCCCAACAAATTATAATGTCCGTATATTAACATGGTAAATGCCAAAAATTAATGTTAAGTATTCAGATATTCATAATAACTAGTCACGATTGTTACATCATTACATCTTTTTTTTTTTTGGTTAAAATTACATATCCTATTATGATTAAGAAAGTAGTTATTAGTATAAAAATTCCATGTATAAAATTATACAACATGAATGATCTATGCACCGAAGTAATTAACAAACCTTTCACCAAAAAAAAAGTAATTAACAAACCATTTTGGACCTTAATGTTACTAACCAATGGTGATAGCACTTTATTCATAATTAAGGGGGGTTTTGCACCATAGCCTTTTAGATTTTATGCGGATTTGCAATTTATTTTTTATATAATTTATATTTGACATTTGTATTTTTAAACAATCAAAATTTTACAATAATAGTCTAAATATTTAATACTGTTAATTTTTATTGTTAAATAGTACGTGCATTACACATTATTTTTATTTTTATTTTTTTTTCAAACAAAAGGGGTAAATTTGGAAATAAAAAATCGAAAACTTTTTATTTTTACCAAAACTAATGGCTATCCACCCTAATACCTTTTAAGTGGAATGAAAAAAGAGAAAATGAATAGAAAAAGATCAACCCTTTTCTTTTATCTTTTTATTCTCTATTCTCTATATTCCCTTCAACTTGCAAATCCTGTTACACATGACTAGTAAAAAAGAAAGAAAAAAAAAATAAAATAGGATTTTGGTTTTGCCTTTAGATTTAGTTTGGACAATTCATTTTTAATCTTTGCAAAACCCTTTAGCACCAGCTAAATATTTGTGACCGAGCATTTTTTATTTTCTATCGCTAGGAAATCTATCAGAGGAAAAGAGTGCAATCGAAGAGAAAGGATTTTATTTGCACCCATCGTCGAGAACAACTCTTAAAGATTCTAAGCCACAGCTCTTGCCTATTTTTCCTATCACTTCGCTAATGTTTTTGGGTATTTTTCTTGAAGAACAAAATGGAGGTGCAAAGAAAGGAAGTAGTTGTGATGATCAATTTGAGAGAATGATTGATCGATCTTGGTTGATTATCACTGACAGGTATCAGAGCATCACCTGAAGCATATATATATATATATATACATATATATATTATTCATTTTTTATCTATGATTATGATTATAGTTGATATGCAATAATGTATAACCAAATTGGTTGAGGAATAAAAACTGGAGAAAGTAAAAGAAAAACAAGACGAGGAATACCCATTTTACCTTTTAAACTATAAAAGAATACAGATAATGTGCAATGCACATGTCATTTAACAACAAAAATTTATTAGTATTGAGTGTTTGATCAGTTACTGTAGAAATTCTGATAATTTAAAAAGTATAAGTGACAAATATAAAATACATATAACGTAACATATTACAAATTTGCACAAAATTTAAAAGATAATGATGCTAAAATCCTAACTAAGCAGATAGTAAATTTAAACATATAAAATACGTTAAATCTCATTCATATTTAAAATTATCTATGTTAAATTGAACCTTCTTAATGGATAAAATGCTTTTGTCAGAAACATTTATTAAATATATTGGAATAAGGAACGGATCCACCACGCACATATTATGAAGAGGAATTTGTCATGCCAATTGTTATAAGGAAAAACAAATTTGAACGGACTTTGAAAATTTTCCATCAAACATAAAGAATACCAATAAAAATAAAATAGCAAGATGTTACCTTATTACATCGTTTTGGTACATAACTAGGTTTACAGGTACTCATCGTACTCATTCATTAGTTAATTATTATTAAAACATCTCCAATGTTGTATCTAAATTTTAATTAATAATTTAATTATCTATTTTTAAAAAAATATTTTTTTTTAATAATAACGGTTATTTTTCAATTAATTAATAATGTGTCATTGGCATGGCATAATTAAACTTTTTCTTATAAAATTCTCACAAAACCCTTACTAAATTAAATTATTAAGTTTGTATATTTTTACAATGCATATTATTATTATTTGGGATACATTATATAATTTGTAGACGTATACATTATATATTATTTCTGCTGAAAGAATAATTTATATTTTATTACACGGTGAAGAAGCTTTCGCGCGTACCGTGGTCCAGCAAGCAGGGACGAAAATGACGACATTATTAAAAATAAAAATAAAAAAACATAATGTAGGAAAAAACGTAGCTGAGAACTTGAGACTTGAGTTTACCAAAAACAAAAAAGAACTTAAGACTTGAGAGAGCAGGAGTGGAGGACACGAGCTGAGTAATTTGATTGATCGGATAGGTGGGTCCGTAGAGTATCAAAGGAGCAGCAGGTGATCCAGTGCTTCAATGTCAAACACTAATCCTATGACGACATCCACCACCAAAAATAATTCCACAGCCAATAGGGACCACCTGATGTCCTCTCTGTTCCCGAACACGTGTCAAACTGGAGGTTCACCTAAAAATGATAGAAATTCATATTTTATTACTTTTTATTTAATAATAATAATTGTTTTTTTCTTCTTTCTTTTTCTCTTGGATACTTATGTTTTTAACTTTTTCCCTTCCAACTTTTTTTTTTTTCCTCCGAATAATTGCAAGTTGAAAGTTACTTTTGAAAAATTTACCAACATACTAAAAGTTGGCTTCAGAAAAATATATTATATCTACATTTTTAAATAAAAGTACTTATTTTATTTTATTTTAAGTCACCTTTTCACCTTTTTTTTTTGAAAAAAAAAGGTAAAAAGGGAAAATCAATTAAACCAACTCTTTTTTTTTGGGTAATTAACTCGACCAACTCAATAGGTATGATTTATTTGATAGGATCTGAAACATATAATTGAAAACAATTAAATAAAAAAAGAAAAACTAAAATAGTTGATATTTTTAAATGTTTATATTGTTTTACATTATATTATTATTATTACTGTAACTGTTTCATCATCCGATGAAAAGTTAATTTTAAAAGTTATAAATTATCATTTAACAAAAAAAAAAAGACTTTAACTTAATATTTACTATATGACTAAATAATTTGATTGGCTAGATTTTCCATGAATAATTGAATTGATTCAGTTATATTTTATCATCAATATGGAAATGGAGAAGAAAATATTAGATTTTAATACCATCATTATTTATACATTAGGACAATTCCTAACCAAATTAACCAATTTGGATATTTTTATTTTTGATTAGTTTATTTTATTGATTAAGTTGGCTAAAAATTAGTGTTTTTATATGGATTCTTTTTGAAAGTCAAAATGAACTAGTTCAAAATGACTTTTTCTTCTAAAATAGTTGTAACTTTTAAAGTCTGTTTGTTAACACATTCAGTTTTTATTTTTGATTTTTTATTTTTAACTTTTGTTTATGGTATATAGTTTTTGTTTTATGGTTTTTGATTTTGCTAAATCAAAAAAGAATGAAAAACAACAATATTTTTTTAAGAAAAAAAATTATTTTTGGTGATCATTTTTGTTTATTTATTTATTATTTTTATTAATTTTGTATTTTTTTTTAAACTTTACAAATAAATTTAAATAAATCCATATTTGATTATTGTCGGTCTCAGATTCCGGCCCTAATTATGTTGTCCTGGGTTCCAACCTAGACCAGATTGTCCTGAATTCCAACCTATACCAAGTTGTCCCGAGTTATAGCCCAACCGAGTGGTATATGGTTTCGGTCCTAACCGAGCTATTTCGAATACCGAATCGACCGAGCAGTTATAGGTATCGGCCTAAGCTTCCAGCCTCGGCAGGGCGGTCTCTGTTTCTAGCTTGGACTGGGTAGTCCTGGCTTCCGGCCTTGACCAAGTTGTCTCGGGTTCTGGCATGGCCTGAGCTATCCTGGGTTCCAACGGACAAAGCGGTCTAGGGTTTTGGCTCCAACTGGAAGATCCTGAGTACAGGCCCTGACCGGGCGGTCCTGAGCTTTGGTCCCACCTGTGCAGTCTTGGGCTCCTGCATCAATCGGATAATCCTAGGCTCCGGCCATGACTGAGTGGTCTTAGGTTATGCCCCTGTTCGAGCATTCGTGGTCTCGGCCACATCTGGACAGTGTTAGTTTGGGCGGTCTCAAGTTCAAGCATTATTCGAGTTGTTATATATCTTAACATTATCAATGACAAAAAAAAAAATTGAAAATAAAAATGATTTTTTAACATTTTTTTTATTTTAAAAAATAAAAATGATTATCAAACACATTTTTGTTTTTAGTTTTTTCAAAAAAATAAATAATAATGGTTATCAAATGCATTTTCATGTTTGATTTTCAAAAAATTCAAAAAAAAAACAAAAACTAAAAACTAAAAATGAATGGGTTATAAAACGACACCTTAATTATTTATTTGTTCTATTAAACTTAAATTATTAAAAATGTCACAGATCAAAAAAACAAAACAAAAAAACAAATAAAACCATAGTTTATTTATTTCGTATTACAAAGCACAATTTAAATATAAAATTCAACTACAAAACTTCAAACACGCTATAAATGTTTATATTTTTATTAATATTTATTTTTTATTATTATTTTTGTACATATATAAGTTTGGTTTTGATTGGGATGGAGTTAATATTTTTCCAGCCTCGACATAAACCGAAAATGATCAGTTTTTAATATAATAATCCAAACTCAATCGATTAATAATTAAAATTCAAACCACACTAAAATTTAACAGTTTAATTTAGTTCAATTTAACAGTTTAGTTCCAATTTTTTCAATCTCTAAACTCAAAATTTTTCCCAATTGCTACGTTAAGTCATTCTTGATTAAAAAATATAATGGATGCAATAAAATTTAAAAAGGAACAAGTGAAATGATTGAGTTGACTATTGAGCTTTTTATAAAAAAAAAAAGAGTTGACTACTGAGCTTTGCCAATAGGCAATAGTGGTTAATTAATTTCCCAATCTCAATGTCTTTAGAAAAACAAATAAAAAACCATTTCACTAATGTCCAATATTTTAGTTATCAAATACCAACCTTTCTGTACGCCTTCACCCAAAAAAAAAAAAAAAAAACTTTTCTGTACGCCTAAAAAAATATTACAATATTTATTAATTTGTATTGAATTTTATCATATTCAAAGATCCATATATCTATGTTAATTTTCTAAAATATAATAAATATCAAATCAGCTGGTAATTAAAGTTGGTTTCCTGGCCATTTTAATTTTACAAACACAATTTTTACCAAAGTGCTAATAAATGAGTTTTACCAAAAAAAAAAAGTGCTAATAAATGAGTTGATAAGGAATTATTATCCGGATTGGAGATTCATTGTGAATCCACCACTTAAGTATGCGATTTTTTCCTCTTCAATTTTTATTTTATTTTAAAAAAACACATAATATATTTGAACAAAAATAAAATAATAAACATCTGGACACTTAGCGAAAATCCACGTCGCATCACAGCATAAACGAGTTGATAATAATCAAGTCACCATCATCCTTCTTTGCAACAATCATACTTAGGATAATGTGAAAATTAAAGTATGCATTTTGGATTCTAGAATTTAGAAGATTATTATTATTATTTTAATACTTAACAGGCATGCAACATGGAGATTAGCGGTTTAAAAAAAATAAAAAATAAAATGAAAAAAAATGGAGGTGAGCTTTGGTTTAATGGCTCTAATATGAACATGGGGACTGCATGAAAAAAAAAATATATATGGTGATGATGTTAGATAGATAAGAATTTATTCAAAATTAATGATAAGAACAATAACTTTATTTATCTAACTAATATGTTAAATGGTAATTAAAAATAATAATATGTTAAATGATGTAATGGTATATCAATGATTGAAACCAATTAAATAACATTACCAATTGGTTTTTCAATATTTTTTTTTGAAGAAGGGTATTTGATTAATTATTGACAATTTTTTGTAATATACATATTTATTTATGTTTTTTCCAATTGACATCAACATTATGAATATTAATGAGATTATTAATTAGGAAGGCAGCTGATTTAACTAAGTTATATTAATTAGGAAGACAACTGATTTAACTAAGTTAAGATTTTGGTTTCTTGTTTTGTTATATATATATACTAGATTTTTATGCGTCCGTTGTACGCATAGATTTTTTCACATATAAATTATATATAATTTTTATGCATATTTTGAATTTTTTTAATAATTTTGTATATTTATATTTTATAATTTTGAATAAAAAGTATTATTTATAGTTTGATTAAATTGCTGTAGAAAATTATAATAGAGTAAGTTATCTTTATAAAATTATGCTTCTGGAAAAAAAAAACATTTTGTAAAATTAAGTTTCTAGAAAAAAATAATTGTTTTTAGGTTACAGGAGGTATCATTTAAAATTGCAATATAAATTGTTTGATTGTTAATGTTAATATAAAATTCAATATTATAAAATGCATTTTATATCGCATTACTTTCTATCTATTAGGCATGATCTTATTTAACTGTTAAACAAGATCAATTTACTAAAACGATTTGTCTATCTTATTTTGTCAATCAAAACTTTACAACTTTTAAAGCTAGCTACATATAAATTAAGAAAGTTTATCTAGCAATCATCACAAAGAACAAATCAACATGTAATATTTGGATGTTTGGCCTTCACTTTCTCTAATATCATAACACAGCCAAAAATATTGAAAAAAACCGATGCTTGTTATTACAATATGGTGACTAATTGACAAGTTAATTTGTTGGAAAAAGCTTCAGCAGATCAATTAAATTTTTAAATCAAATCAATTAATACATTTGGCCATGAAAGATGCAAGAATATATATAATTAAAATTCTTACAGCTTGTTAGATCCCAGTTACAAGACAAACTCCACCACCAAAAAGTCTAACAGTTAATTTCTCACATATTCTACCTACAGCTTTACATAGACTTTTTACTCTAAGAACTAATTTATAGAAAAAATGAAACACAATTGGTTATTTTAAAAGAATACAATACAATTAAGCACATCACAAAAATTAAGTGCAATTCTCAAACAGTTATCTGCACTATGGTTCAACAATTGCTCATTCCTGATGGAGGCCCTGTCTTTGTTTTAGCATATAAGTTCCAGCATCATGCCACTTGTCAAATTAAAATTTTTTATTTTACTTGAGTCAAAATTCACGAGAATGAAACAATAAACAAATATACAAATAAAACTTCCAATGTCCAAGCATGTTTAAGTTCATTTTTTAAATATAGTATATACTAATTGTCAATATAAATATCTAACTACAAAATCACATGATTTATTTATTCAAAATTAAATGAAGCAAATTAGCTAAATAGGCAATTTAATATAACAATAACAAAAAGAAATTATAAACTGAACTGCAGAATGAGCTATAGCTCTTTTTGGTCACAGACAAAATGTTAGAATAAAAAAAATACAAAGCGACACAAAATATCACTGTCAAAACTACAAAATTCACAAGAATTCAAAAAATTTATACTTTATCATTTTTAACTTACATTTTTGATTTTACAATTTTCGTTAAAATACACATAAAAAAATCCATTGCTATTATAATTTTAACACTGAAAAGTATTTTCAAGAAGATCAAAGAAAGTAAAGACAAATCATAATAACATTAGGAAAGAAAGCCAAACTCTTTATTTTCTCAGCCTTTCATTTTTCTATTCCAGACATAAAATTGTGTGTTCTAGTTCATTTGTAGCATGTTAGTATAGCCAATCAAATAGATAAACTCCAATCGTAGAACATGTTAAAATCCTGCACCATTTAGAAAAAAATAGCTAGTAAAAAAAGAAAAACTTAAAAAAGAATATCGAAAAGAAAGAAAATAAAAGACAAAATGATAATATATATCGTACATCTCTCATACATGAGTTTTTCAATGGTGAAACTTCTTTCCAAAAGCCAAGTCTTCGAATCCAACACAAAAATTCTCTAAAGCAAAAGAGAAAAAATAAAATTAGACATTTACCTGCGATAATTTTTCTCTAAGACCATCACAAACATATGTAGAGAGATATATTTTTTTTTCTTTCTTTGTGAACAGATGTAGAGATTGAGTAAAATATACTATTAAAAACACTTTAAAACAAAAAAAAAAATAGCAACCAGTATCCACCTGAAAACTTTTTAGATCCAGATTGTTTTCTCAATTTTATTCTTTCATTTCAGATGATGATCACTATTACTTATTTGATTTATCGTTCTTCTCGAGCAAGGCAAAATATCTTTTGATCCAAATTGAATACGCAGCATAATAACCCATCACATTAGACAATAACAAGAAAAAATAAATAAATACAATGAAAGACAAACTTATCAATTAGACAAAACCTAAAAAATTTAGAATTGTATCTATAGGATGTATATATATTTTATCTTTTCCTCAGCAGATTGTAGATCAACCAATGGAATCAAAGAAAAACTACTTTTTTCTCATACAAATCTAAAATTATTTGTTTTCTTCCTCCAATACTCTTTTCGTACTGAAACAGTCTCTCAATTTTTTTACTTAAACGATGGTATATCGTTTCAGCTGTATTATCACAAACAATCAGAAAACACATAACAAAAAAATCTTTAATCGAAAAAGTTAGGATTTTCATAGAATAAAAGTCCAAAAGAAAAACAAAGATAAAAAATAAAATTTTAAAAACTGAGAGAAAAAAACAAAAAATATTGCACATTTGCTCTTTTTCAAAGGTGAAACAAACTTACTATCACAACCACAAAATCCGAAACAAACCCACAAATGCCCAAACAAAATGATCAAGAAAAAAAAAAGGAATATTTTCTTACTATATGAGTGATCTATTTTCTTCATTTTCAAAATATTTGATTAATGGAGTAGAAAATAGAAATAAAGAGAATTAAAATGTGTGAAAAAATTATGATATAGAAATGAAAAAAATTAACAACCATGAATTTATTCCATCCACAAGATTCGAACCCAAAATCTTGTTTAAGGGGAAAATATGCCAAACCATCCATCCCAACTTGTATTGATAACAAAAATGTCATTTTTGCTATATAGAGGGAAAAAAAAAATATGAACAATGAAAAAAAATAGAAACCCATTTGGCTACTCACTCTCTTTATAATATATAAGACATGTAACTTGTTTATTTAATTTATTTTTTCTAAAAATATTATAAGATAATTTGAATAGTTAATGTATATTTTATCGTACAGAACTAACTTTCTGTCTCTCTATTTTTTTATTTTGTATTTTTGGTTCTGAAAGGACTAACTTTCTGTTTTGGTTGATTTATTCTATATGCGTGATTGCTTATCTGTCTTTTCAGAACTCGAAAGGGTTTTTGCTTTTTGTGACGGGTTGATTTTGGACAATTAAAGCTCTCAATCTCATAGCCACAACTTTTTTTTGTTTTTTTTTTTGATAAAACACAATTTTATTTTTGTTGTTTGGCGGAAAAAGAAAGATAAATTTTTTACAAGCGATATGACACTGTAAATTTTGGTTTTTATGTTTTCCAAATGTGTGACGTTTGGGAGACAGTTCATAATACTCTTTCACATAATTAACAAGTACAAACTACATTGCAAATTTAACAGGATATAAATACGCTTTTATTATCACTATTATTTTGGTTTATATAACATTTTTAGTGTTAAATAGACAAATTTATTTTTATTATTTGAAAAAATAGAATATAATTGGCAATATGCGAATAGTTGACTTTGAATGCTGGCCATAAATTATGATGCTTTTTGTGATGATTTTGGGAAGATCTTTGCCTGCGATATTCAACATTCATGAAGTTGATAACAACTACGGACCATTTCCTTGATTTTTATGCATTTTGTTCAATAATTTCGCACGTTTTCATAATAAATGAACCAAAAAAATTTATGGGTCAAGAAGATCTCTGTGTCACTTGCAATCAATGTTTTTATCTTTTCCCATTTGAAAAAGAAATAAAGGTTTAATAAGTAGAACAAAAATTCAAGTAACAAAATACCAAGAAGATGGCAAGAAAATAAAACAGAAAAAAAAAATTACTCCATGGAGTAAATGTTGATTGAGCATGTCCTGAAAAATACAAGGAAGAGAACAAATTAAACAAGCCTGCAGATATTTTCAATAAAAATAGAAATAGTATATATATATGTGTGTGTGTGTGTGTGTGATTAGGTATATCATTTAGCTTCAAACTTTTAAAGATGAATTTAACTTGGTTCACTAACCCTCCACAAAGAACCCCAGAGAAGAGAAAGAAAATTAATCTCTGCAGAATCGTGACTGCTTCTAAAATATTTACTTGCTATGGTACAAAAGACCTAGACAGTAACAAAGAGCTAGAGTTTATCTTTCTCAAAAATCTTTCTCAACACTTTATTGACTTATTTATAAGCTTAAAATGCAATCTATAGTTTTTTAAAAGATTATTTATATTTTAATAAAACAATAATATTAGAAACATCAAATTATTTATCAAAATTCTTTACTAAATTAGCTTATTTTGAATTTCAGTTATCTATATTTTTTAATTTACAAAGAATTTTCAACTACTTATACACTGGCATATAATGTCATAAATATTTTGACATCTCAGTACTGTTAATAGTAACTCAAAATTAATAACCTCATATATACATATTTACTTGTATTTTAAATTCTCTTATATTACATAGATAATCAAAGTGCAAAAACAAATCTATCAATTATTATTTTCTAAAACTAGTTAAACAGAAAAATATGATTGATTTGAGTAATTCATATATATATTTTTGGGACAAAATTAGTATTTCACATTAATTGATCTGTTTTTTCATTGTCAGAGATTATAATATATTATATACTAAAACAGTTTTTTTTTTTTTACTAAAACCTTATCCATAATCCACTCCAAGTAGCCGAATGAGATAATTGTTGTTGGAGCCTCGGAGGGCTGAGGGCCCATTATATTTCCCCCTGTTTATTGGGGCCTTATTGAGCCCAATAAAATCGTGCCAGAGAGCCCAATAGCAATAGAAGCCCAAAAGCCAGGGTTTTAAATTTGGGGGCAAAGCAGAACCGGTGTTGGAAGGATTGAAGTCGCCGTTTGGCAATCACCTCGCCGTTTGGAAATTTTGACGTTCACAGGGAAAGTAGCGAGAAGAAGTCGTTCGTATTTCTTTCTCTTGTCCATTAGGGTTAGGGTTAGGGTTAGGGTTAGGGATATTAGGCGCTTCATTATAACTGTAACAGTTTGAAGGAGAGAATGGCGAGGTACAGAAGCCGGAGTAGAAGCTTTAGCCCTCGTCGTCGCAGCAGAAGCCCGCCACGTGGACGCAAGCGATACGACGATGAACCCCGCGATCGTTACCGTGAGAGTAGGTCTCACAGGGACCGTCGCTCACCTGCTCCTTCTGGCTTGCTCGTTCGCAATCTCCCTCTAGATGCTAGGTTTCTATCTCTCTCGATCTCTTTCTCTCTACCTTTCTAGTTTCCATTGTTTGTTTTCGCAACTAGGTTTGTAGAATCCAAACAGGAAAGAAAAGAGAAAAGGAAAAAAGAAAAGAAAAGGAAAATGAAGAACAAGAAGAAGTGAGCATGTGCGAAGAATATTAGGCGATTCATTGAGTTATTCCTATGATTTGCATACGCGAAACTTGTTCAATCTTTTCTATATTATTCAAAAAACGAGTATTTATTTAGTTTACTATTTTATTATTATTATTATTTTTATCTATGTTGTACAGGCCAGAAGATCTTAGGACTCCATTTGAACGCTATGGTCCTGTGAAGGATGTTTATCTACCAAAGAATTACTACACTGGGTATGGATCTAATTGTATTATGTTTTGTCTCTCATCATCCTAAACACTTGAACTAGAAAAGTAGGGTTTTTGGATTAAGAGCTAATTTTGAATGAGAAAATGCTGTTTGGTTAACCTTTTTATTTTTAATTTTTCTTCTTTGGAAGAAAGAAAAAATAATATACTTCTTTTACAGTGCAACCCAGACAAACCTTTGGATAAGTTACCATTTGGAGCCTTTGTGTTTGGATTATTGATATATTTGAATTTATAGGGAACCGAGGGGCTTTGGGTTCGTGAAGTACCGTTATGCTGAAGATGCTTCTGAAGCAAAACAACAGCTAAACCATACTGTTATTGGTGGACGTGAGATAAGAATTGTGTTTGCTGAGGAGAACAGGAAAACTCCTCAAGAAATGCGCTCAAGCACTCGTGTAAGGTATATAAGTTTTTTTTTATTTGTATTCCAATTTTAATAGAAATACTATTGTTTAAGTATGACTTTCTTTAATTAAGAGAAACAAATCTATGTTATAATTGTTGACTCTTCTTTTTCTTTTTAAAGTAGTCGGAATGGTGGAAGCCAACGGAGGAGAACTTCACCAAGGTCCCCAAGACGCCGACATCAATGTTAGTTTGACTCTCTCTTGGCATTTAATTGAACTTACTAAAACAAGATGTATTCAAGTTTTTTATGGAACTGTGTTTTTTTCTATTGTTTTGTGCTGAATTTTCGTTGGTGTTTTTTTGTTCTTTGTTCACAGCTTACTCACAGTCACCTTCACCTGCTAGGCGAGACTCAAGGTTTGGATTTTATTAGTATAAGATTTATTTTATGGTTAAGGATTATTGTTGATTTCTTGTTCCTGTTTGTTGGAGCACTTTATTAAGGTGTTTAATGGCTTTTTTATTGTATTTTTTAAAAGACATTAACACGGTAGTGATCTTAATATAGTCTATCCTAATTCCATTTAAATTATGATATTCTACCAGTTGTTTGCTTGATAGAACAGCCACCATTCGCTTGTGTATGGTTTTCACAGTTTGACTATATAGTGCTGAATAAAGATAGAAAAAAAGATAAATTTGTTGATTTGAAATGTGACAGGCTGACCACTGGTACTTTCATCATAGTAATTTAGAGAGTAGGACTTGTAAAAACATTTTAAAACTTCAGTTCTATCCATTTTGTTTTTATGTGATTACTTGATTGATTTCTTAAATGAGATATCCATCCATCCTTTAAGATTATTTGCTAACTTGTTTGTGTTTTTATTGATACTTCTATGGTAAAACATGATTTTGTAGATTGGTTTTGTTTGGTAGTCACAATAGTTTTGCACTAAAAATGCTCTTCTATCTTGATGATCTCTTACAAACAACTCAGAGGTTTTTTGACTGAAGTTAGAGAATGAAAGTTCTTTGATTTATAGAGGTTGTTGTCTCCTAGATTTGTGTATATATATGTGTGTATATATATATATAATATCTGCTGGTGGCCTTGTTTATGCAGATATTAAAGTGAAAAGGAGACTTTAAAGACTTCTGGATTAATAAAGATTAACAAGAAAAGAGATCATAATCGGCAACTTGCTTACTATTCTACTAAAGCCTTTCCATAAGTATTATTTATAATCTCACCTACACCATTTCTACAACTTGCATGGACTTTCAAATTCTTTAATCTTTTGGTTTTGCAAGGTTTGCTACAGTTGAACGAACTGACCAGATAAACTTGTTCTGAGAGATGTTTGGCACTCATAATAGTACAGTTTTCTTTTTCCTTATAGACTATTAAAGTAATTATTTTAGTAAAAAGGTTAAATTTGATATGTTGTTTTGCATATACGATCCAGTTATTAAAGAATATAGAGCTTATAATTGGCCAAAGAAAGAAATCATCTTCAAAGATGGGAAGCCATTCAAAGTTTTTACTGGTAGAGGTATGGTGACATTGTCCAAGGAAAAGATAAAAAAAAAAAGGTTTTAGAAAGTTGGGGCAAAGAGAGCCATGAAGTTGTCAGATGCTGATCAAGTACTTCAATATAGAGCCTAACTCTCAGTGTTTGGACCAAGTGTCATATTTTTTGTTCAGAAACCTTGAAAAGGTTCAGGTAAAGGTCATATTTTGATTGATTAGATTTGAAGAGGATGTAAGTAGGATTTCTATTATCTGACTACCAATCTGATTTTATCATCTATAACTTTGTGCAAAAATTGCTTATGCTTGTGGAGTTTTATTGGAACATGAGAGTAATGTGTTTCTTTGTGAAAACTAGAGATTGACGTGTTTTAATTATTCTGGAATTATCTACTTGTTTTGTGGACCAACTTAGCAATGAATATATTTTGAATTCTGTCTTCTCTTGCCGATGTAAAGGGACCGGGGGCTTAGGGATGATTATAGATCTCCAGTTCGCTCTAGATCAACTTCACTTTCCCCTACACGTGTTGAGAGAGACTACAGGCGGTCACCAAGTCCAAGAGAGAATGGTCGGACCCTCTCTGATGAGAGGGAGTATGCGCCCAGCAGGTCAAGGAGTCCTAGGGGTAAGAGTTGTAGTCCTTCTAGGTCTCGATCATGATTATACAGGTACATTCTTCCTCCATATCCTATCAATGATCAAGCTAAGACGTCCATTTCCTTTGTGATGATTATTTATATGGTTTATTCATGTGTAGTCCTCGCTGATGTTTGTTCAAAGCATTGCTGGTGGTGGCGCCAATCTTGGTTCGGAGGCAGACTGTTGTCTTGGGAATTCTAGCTCGATATTTTAGTTAAGTAGGCATGAAACAATTGCTAGTTAGAACTTTTAATTACATCTTAGTGTTTAAGTTCGATGGATTTAAACTTTCTGAGTTGTTACTGGTAGTTGGAATGTAAGATTTGATGGAGTTTATTAAGCTGTTCAAATGGTTGATGTCATTATTGTCGATCATTTGTTTTGTCTGCATCATGGATGGATGGTTTTGCTGGCACTAAATTGTTTTTTCAAACGGAGACTTCTCAAGTGCCCATACTTATTAAAAGCATTGAATTAAATTATCAAAGTGGAAAGCAAGGAAAAATAATTTAATAAATTTTAAAGTTGGGAAAAGATGAGAGAGATTAATGTGTAAATTCAAGCGAGATCAAATACCAGTCAATCAAAACACTGTTGGTTATGTACATAATTGGTATCTAAAATTGTTTTAGTTAATTTTCAAATTCCAGTTTTATGTACTTTAATGCGGTTATAATCACCAGTCGCTTGATGGCAACGCTAGATGAAAAAATTTGAATAGTACCGGTTTCACTGAAATTGGCTACCATTGGGCTATCCAGTTTTCATTATAATAATGGTCGAATTAGGTCTCAAATCTATGAGAGATTGAAACATGTAATTGCATCCAAACAAAGAAAAATATTAATATATATATTTATTTTATTTTAGGGTAGGCTGTGGCTTAATGAAGTTCTTGATGTTAGAAGTCACCAGTTATTGACACTGAGCAAATGACAAAATACCACTTTCCCATGGCAAATGCAAAACATCCATTAACTTCACAAATTGTGTATTTTTAAAGATGCAAAAGGTACAAATTCAAAAGATCTATTAACTTCATTTTTAAGATGCAAAAGGTTGTGATGCATAGAACTGCATTTCCCATAGAAAAATCTGAACATACAAAGAGATGATAAATCATTTCAAGAAACAAGTTGCATTCAAAACTCCATTCAAAGTATTTGCAACATCAGTACTTTGCTCATCGGAATAATCCCGTATTATTTGTGACCATGGATTAAATGTAATGATCTTAGTCCAAAGGGCATGCTTTCTCAAATGCTTGCTGCTCTTTGCGACATAAATCAAACTCATTTGTGTTGTAATACATGCATCCAACATAACCATCCATCTCTTTTGTGCACCTTTGATGGAGATCTCTCAACCTGCAATATCAAGCACTCCCTCATTTTAGAAGAGTGACCATCAATAACTTTCTAGTTATGTGTATTTGACATTTGCACAGACAGAGTAGTTATATGTGCTTCGTGTGATGGATGATGTGTTTTCTACATGGAAATATATAACATATTTTACATGTAGTGGTAGGGATGCTAAACCTAATCAACATTAGGCAATTGGTAAAAAAACCAAAGACAAAATATGGTGCAATTTTCCATGAGTTATGAATCTTATGACTATAAATAGAATGCACAGCAAAATGCATGCCACCTAGAGGAAAACAAACAAACTGATAAAAGAAAGACCATTTTAAGAAACTATTCTGAATTGAAGGCTGCTATTGAAAGTCACGAAATTTATGTAGTAATCTGTGGTCTTACTGTGTCTGACATAGATAGAGAACATCCAAGATTATTTACGTCAGCAAATAGCTTGTTTAGAATATATCAACTTTCAAAGTAGCTTTTACATTTGTCATGAAGCTATACAGGATCTTAAGTTAATATGCATCATTTGAGTTGAGTGTCTTAACCACGATTGATAAAAATGATCTTTCTTGTTTGCCTTCCGTGAGATCATCAATAGCACATGATCCCAGGAGCTTTAAAAAGTACATAGCCCTTTGTAAAAGAGAGCATCCTAGTAACTAGCAACAACATATGCTTTCAAAACTTATGGCATTTCAAGCATGAGATTCAAATAATTAGCAGTGAAAAAACCTTGTATTTACTAATATCAAATGAAGGGTACAAGTAGTAGGCTCAGCTGTAAACTAAAACATAAAATTTATAGAAGAAAATCTGAACTACAAAGCTAGCCTTCTAGACCTGTTACCTGGGGCTGGAGTAGTTACCACTAAATTTAGTTCGAGTTTTCTAGACAATTTCATTCTACATGAAGATGTGATGGATAAAAGATCTACAAAAATATGTTTTAGCAGATTTAGGTAAATCTTTTCCCCCGTTATTAATCAAGTTGATTGACATTTAGCCTCATACAATATCTCCTTGTAAAAACGATGATTATTTGAATGTGCCAAAGCATTCAAATGGAGGCTCGCTCGCCCTTAACGAGAACTGTTGCTTGCTGGATTTTATGAATTAAATGTCTCAGCATCAGAACCTGACTGAAGATAAACTACAAGAACTCTAAACACAAATAAAAAAGTGTCAAAGCATAAACAGAGGAGTTAAACTTGTTCAATAGCATGTCTCCTACCATGATACTCCTTTATTGGGAAACCTCCAAAACTCATTTTAGTTCTACTTCCTTCTATAAATTGAGCTCTCCCTTCAATTCAATGTAGAAATACAGAGCCCCAGGAGAGGGCTGAATTTCTGAAGCAGAAAATAAATTCTAATATTTTGCATAAACGATCAACTATATCAACTTATTTAAGTAGCAAATTATGATAAATTGGGGCCCTCAGCATTCCAAAATGAAAAATCCTTTATTTTTATTTATTTTTTGTAGCATTTTCACAGAAACCAAGCAATAAACAATAGAAATGAATTCATAATATGAACGATCACAAAACATTGAATACATTTTAGAATCAGAAAAAGAGAGAGGCAAAGGAATCAGTTTTGGTGGAGCTTACAGGCCAAGGACGCAGCGAGTGACTTGTTTGCCTTTCTCAAGGCATTTCTCGGGATTGGGATCCTTCTTCTTGCACTTGATGAATTCCACATTCTCTGCTTGGCATTTGAACGCTATATGCTTAGACGACGCCATCAACACCGCCGATGTTGGGATCGGATCCCCAGAAGCATCCACAGTGCTCGCCATACCCAAAATTCGATCTTGCTACTGCTGGTGGAAAAAAGATCAGAAATTTCGTTGGGCATAATCTACATTCCATTCGTTTGGTTCCCGAGAAAGTGAAGGAAACACAAAAAGGAAAGCAATTGGAACACTTTGATTTTCCCGGTAAACTAACAGAGAATTGGAAAAACCAAATACATAAAAAAAAAAAAAAAAATGGGGGGGGGGAGTGTTAGGGCACAGTGAGGAGGTTATTACTGATTACTGATTAGTAGGAAAACTAATGGAATGCAAACGCGAGCCGTGTTGGTAAACATTTGGACTGCGAGCGTGCTGAAATTACCGAATACTACGGCCTGCATTGATGAAATTACGCAATTACCCTCAATGAAATTCTCAAAAGACTGTACCCGCTATATCCCTAGCAAAGCTTCGAACTTTGTCTCCAAGTATCTGCTCTGCTCCTCTCTCAGAATCTCTACTCGTCGGCTTGGCCAAGACAGCTAACCAGGTCCGTCTTGTGGCTCCTTTCTCTCTCTCTTTCCAATTCTCATTTGCTTTACGCGGCTCTTGTAAACTTTCTCACTTTCACATTTTTTTTAATAATAAAATTTGCTTTATTTTATTTGCTATTCGTTTTTCCTAATATAAATGATACATACAATTATTTGTTCGAATTCTTAGGCAAAGTGTTTCTGTTTTCATCCGTTGTTTCCTTGTTGTTGTAGAGCTATAGAGATAGTCTGTAATCTGTTTCGAGCACCCAGATTACTTGTAGTGGTAAATTGGGTTTTTTTGGAGACCAATTATGTTTATTTATTTATTTTTAACCTGAGAAGTACAAAAGACAAGATCTTTATTGCATCTTCGAAGTAATCCGCAGTATGAGCAAAGCCCATTTGCTTCATAGATTGTAAAATACACACACAAAAAAGTTGTTTTTGGGAATCTTATTACTTCCTTGGGAGGGCATCAATTTCATGGTTTGCATTTTGAATCGTTTTAAGCTAACTGAATTAGTTTACGGTGGTAGAAATTGTTTGCCGTAGTTTTACGTTCTTATTCGGGTAGCCATTGTCATGCAAAAATCTTGTATCTAGTTGCCAAAAGATTATGTTATCTTTTGTAGTAATTCAGGATTCATCAGATAGTTAATATGAGATGAAAGTATATCTAATAATCAACACTCATGGTTAGAAGAGAAGTTCGAGGTATATGACTATTTAATTGTCATTTACTAGATAAGCTTTCATCCTATTTTAACTATCCACGAAGAACTACTTGAGCAGAGGATGAATAGATGCATAACTATGTATATATGTATGAGTTTTTGAAAATATTACATTCCTTGCGATTGCATTTGAGGTAAACTCGTAGCCAAGTACTCAGAATCATGGCAAATTGAAATTGATGGAAGATTGAAGTTGAGTCATGTTAGAGCTGTGTTCTTGTTGTTTTGAAATTAAAAATGGTTTCCTGAATCTTGTCAATGCAAAGAGCTTTTGCTTGTGTGCCTATTTATATGAGTTCCCCCAAGATTACTTGCTTATGTTGTATGATTATCAAATCCTGATTTATAGGAATTACAATATTTTGGGTCGAGTTAGGAAGTGCTATTTTTTTTTTTTTGTTTGTTCTCTTTTAGTAATGTGCAAGGACCATTTGGAAATTTAACTATGGTTCTGTTTGTTAACGTCGTTGGTTTTTAGTTTTAGCTTCTTCATTTTTTTCTCTCTCCTTAATTGTGTGTAATTTGTTTGCTTCAAGTCTCAGTTAGTAATAGTTTGTTAAACATCTTGAACATCTATAAACTTGAAAAGAAAAAAAAAACACAAAAAGAAGCATTTTGAAACATCAATTTTGGTGTTTATGTTTTCTTTTTTTCCTTTAACTTTATAGTTAAGTTAGATGCCTAACAAACTCTAACTAACACTTGAAATAAGCAAATTACACACAATTAAGTAGGAAAAAAAAAAAAAAACTAAAAACCAACCACATTAACAAGCAACGCCTACACAATTCGTGATTTGCTTTGGAACTTATTTGATATTTCAAAGATCAACTTGTATATAGTCAATACATGTTGATGATTTGATCTAGTTGAACAAAAATGGGTTGCCAAATTCTGTTTTCTTTATCATGAAACATGTGTTTTCTAAGACTTGTTTTGATTAGTTTCTCTTGTTTAAATTCAGAAATGGGTGACAAGAAGAAGAAGGCTACAATGTTCATCAGACTTGTCTCTGCTGCTGGGACTGGTTTTTTCTACGTCAAGAAGAAGCCTTCTAGGATGGTAGAGAAGCTTGAGTTTCGAAAATTCGACCCTCGAGTAAACCGTCATGTTTTATTCACTGAAGCAAAAATGAAATGAGTGAGAAGTTCCATTAGTCTATACCTTGTCATCTACTCGTTCATTTGGAAATTTTGGATCAATAATGCCATTTATGTTTCATGCATACATTTTGAATCAAATTTGCTTTTGTATTTTTAGTCCATTTGATGGATATATTTGACTAGTCTTGGGTGTTCTAAGTCATGTCTCTCTCATAGAAAATATGGAGGGTCTTCTTGGTTAAAATCAGAGGATTTGATTGACGATGAATACTGGATGAATGATAGATAAACTATGATGGATAACTTGTCATTTAGCCTTGGAGGAACCCGAATTCTTGTATGCTTTTCATTATTGAATTCCAATTATCACAGTGGAAGAATATGACAAGAAGTTATTTTGGAAGGGTTTTCTTCTTTATTATCACGGGATTATATTAAAGCTGGTTTTTGCCAATCATTGTTTTTTTTTCAAAAGATGGAAAAAAATAAAAAAAAATAAATACTAAAGAAATGATGTTATTATTATTTTTTTTTAGTTGGTGAAGTGGTTTTGGTTTAGAATAATGGAAAATTCTTAACATTTTTTTTTCTTTTTTCCAAATATGAAAGTATTAAAACTGGTTTAATCTAACCTGTCAAATTGCAGAATCTAATCCTGCACAAATGGAACC
This sequence comes from Ochetophila trinervis, assembly GCA_003254975.1. Classification (NCBI taxonomy): domain Eukaryota; kingdom Viridiplantae; phylum Streptophyta; class Magnoliopsida; order Rosales; family Rhamnaceae; genus Ochetophila; species Ochetophila trinervis. Next base: position 160,194 of record QANX01007014.1, on the reverse strand, counting down.
GACCACTGGTAGAGAATTGCACGTATCTTCATCAATCACAATCCTGGAGATTAATAAACCTAAATAAATGAAAAGACTTTTCCTTTGCACAAGCAAACTTATGGTCCACAACATGATAATATTAAGTTTTACAAATTTGAGTCTTTCACATGTAGCGTCACAAACGTTTTTTGCCATTCAAAGATCAGGGCTGGGAATTGGCCACAAAATTTTCTTTATACTCATTGACTATAAAAATATCGTTTTATATGCATGTGTTTCATGCATATAGAAATCAAATTAAAGACAAAATGTTACATTTGAAATTGAAGAAAGCTGTTCCCTTTCAATGGAATACTTTTTTTATAAAAACAAAGATATATGCTTTAACTTATCAGAAAAGAATATGAATTGATTATGGATATTAAGCATATTAATAAATAGCACCGGTTGTAAATGGTTCCACAACTCAGTTTCCACCACAATTATGTACCCACTGTGTATGCGCTTCTATTTTTATAGATTAGGTAAGAGGTTAAAGAGTCAAATATTTACAGGTTTTATTTCTTTTATAAATATAAAATAAATAAAAGGTAAAGTTTATCTCGTTATCTAACGGAAATAAAATAGCTTAGGAAAACTTTTTGGATAATATATATTTATTTTAGTGGATAAAAAAGAATCTACTTGTAGCGGGGTCATAAATTTTAAAGATATTTAGCGAATGAACCGATTCATACGTGTTTTTAACCTGATAAAAATCCATGATAGGAGTTCATGTCGCTAAAATCTCTCTATTTCTCGTGCGGATAAAAGCATCCGAGTCATTAATTGTCCATAAATATATTTATGAAATTTTAGGCATAAAACTTTCAAGACTTTATTTATAAATAAATTTTGTATAAAACGGTAATACTATGTCATCTATACTATTTCAAATTATACCGTTTCATATAAATATAATTTATAATAATTATTTTCATGTCACTAGATTGTAAAAGAAATAAAATTTGTAAGTGCTATTTAAGTTTTATTAAATGTTCGACTATTAGTGTTTGTAGGTACCACATCACCTTTACCTATAATACCGATGCATACAACTTTTTTTCTTTATTGGTTGTTTATTTAGGTATAGAAGAGAGATTTTTTTATTTTATTTTTATTTTGTGTGTGAATATGAAGACTAAATGGCAATTCATTAAAAATTGGAATGAAAGTAGTATGTAGGTAGATACCCACTTTGGTTCATTAGTCAAATTTGCTATTCCCACAACACCCAATATGCGAAATTATATTCCCTTGACTACCAATAGAGAAGGAAACAAAATTATCAAAAAAAGAAAAAAGAAAACAAAAATAAGCAAAATAATGAAATAAATAGAAACATTAATAATTAATGTCATCGTAAACATACCACAAAAGGAATAAACCAAATACATTAGAGGCTCACCTTTCTCCACTCCACCAAGAAGAGAGAAAAGAAAAAAAAAACTTTATTAAATTACATTGTCCAATCAGAATACAGCAACGTTGTAGGCCTAATAGTACTAGAACTTATCAGCGGTAGAAACAGAAAGACAAAAAAAAATAAAAAATTTTTGTTTTTTTTTGTTTTGGTAAAACTCATATAATTTAATATTTATCCCTCAATCTATCCGAATGGGGATTCATAGTGACGTGGTCCAATGAATGAGGAGGTGGTCTATTGATCCAGAGAGATTGGTGCTGGTAAGAGTTTAAATATGGAAGCAAAAGGTTTATGGGTTGGCCATTTTTGGTCTTTTTATTTTCAGTGACACTCACTGTCAACCACACAACATTTTCCAATAAGCATTGCGTTTCTCTCTCTCTCTTTATTTATTCAACTTCATAGCCACTGTCACTCGCACTTTTTCAGTGGGACTTGTTACCTCTTCTTCTTCTTCTTCTTGCTCTGTCTCTGCATGTTCTTTGCTTCGTTTCTTTTCTGGGTTTCTTCTTCATTTGATCTCCATTTACTGTTTTTGTTAACTTCTTGAGCTCTCTTTTTGTGCTTTTTGTTTTTGCTTGAAATGGCGCTTTGTACATTATCATTTCCTTCACATCTTAGCCGAGCTGCAGCTTCAGATTCTCAAAAATCAACCTCCTTTTTGTCTCAGTTTTCTCGGGGAGCAGATCTAGTGGGCTTAGCTCAATACAAGTTTAATCAGGTTGGACTATATATATATATATATAGTAAATCAAAGGAAAATTACACACTCGTTATGTTATTGAAAGAATGCCAACCCGAGTTAACAAAAAGTTGGGTTTTTGTCCATTTTGTTTTTAGATTTCAGTTTTATGTTTCTTTCCTGTTTGAGTTTTTGTTTTTGTTTTGATTTAGAATTATGTTTTCTAGTTGAGGTTGCTATTGAAGAAAACCCAGTATCCAATAAGATAATAATAATAATATTATTATTATTATTATTATTTTCTTTTTGTATTTTATTTGTTTAGGAATTTGTAGTGATATGGGTGTTTTTTGTTTGGATTTGGTGCAGGTCAGGAGAAAGCCATGTGGGGTTCTTGCATCACTTTCAGAGATGGGGGAGTATCATTCACAGAGACCAACAACCCCTCTCTTGGATACCATAAACTATCCAATTCACATGAAAAATCTATCTGTCAAGGTTCATAACCAAAAAGCCTTATCAAAATTGCTTATTTGTCAAGAAGAGCTTTATTTCTTAGCTTAGATTATAAAATTATCTACCAAATAAAAGATAATTTTCTATAGCTTATTCCATAGCAGAAAGAGCTTACTATCCTTGCATAAGATTTGAATTCAACTGTCGTATTAACTATTGGTTCAGGAGCTTAAACAACTATCAGATGAACTGAGGTCTGATGTCATCTTCAATGTTTCTAAGACTGGAGGTCACCTTGGCTCAAGCCTTGGGGTTGTGGAGCTCACTGTGGCTCTTCACTATGTCTTTAATGCTCCTCAAGATAGGATACTGTGGGATGTTGGTCATCAGGTTTCAATCTGGTCTTTTTTGGTTCCTTAAACAAGTACAAAATATTGCTAGAGATATAGTCTAAAATTTGATTTGTACGTTAAATTGATTTTGCAGTCTTACCCTCACAAAATCTTGACTGGAAGAAGAGATAAGATGCATACTATAAGGCAGACAAATGGGTTATCAGGATTCACCAAGCGCTCCGAGAGTGAATATGATTGCTTTGGGACTGGCCATAGTTCTACCACTATCTCAGCTGGCTTGGGTAATTACCTGTTCTTCTTCAGACTTCAATATTTAACTTTTCGTTTCTCCAAAGAGACATTGAATTTGGTAATCAGGTATTGATTACCGAGAAAATACAATTCCTTTTTAGCAAGTTTGTGTTTTTGTGCTACAAATTATGGCATCTACAGCCCAAAGTTATTGAATTTCTATCATTTCTATTTCGATTTCATCGATCCTAAAATCAACTTGTCTTCCAGTTTTAAGCTTTTTGATGTTACTGTTAGACAGGTATGGCTGTTGGGAGAGATCTAAAGGGAAGAAAGAATGATGTTGTTGCGGTTATAGGTGATGGTGCCATGACAGCAGGGCAAGCTTATGAAGCCATGAACAATGCTGGGTACCTCGACTCTGACATGATTATTATTCTTAATGACAACAAACAGGTTTCATTACCTACTGCTACACTTGATGGGCCTATACCACCAGTTGGAGCTTTGAGCAGTGCTCTCAGTAGGTTGCAATCAAACAGACCTCTCAGAGAGTTAAGAGAGGTTGCCAAGGTAAAGCATTCTCAATATCATCAAGAAAAGAAAACTATTCCATTTTTTTGTTTGTTTTTGTTTTAAACTTTGGTCAGTTCTGAGTCTAATTCAATTTTGAATGATATTTTTTAGGGAGTTACTAAACAAATTGGTGGTACAGTACATGGACTGGCTGCAAAAGTTGATGAATATGCTCGTGGGATGATCAGCGGTTCTGGATCAACATTATTTGAAGAGCTTGGACTCTACTATATTGGTCCAGTTGATGGTCACAACATAGATGATCTTATTGCTATTCTCAAGGAGGTTAAAAGCACAAAAACAACAGGTCCAGTCCTAATCCATGTTGTTACGGAGAAAGGTCGGGGATATCCATATGCAGAGAAGGCTGCTGACAAGTACCATGGTATCTACAATTATAGTTTTCAAATATGGTGAAAATAAAATCATACTATTTTGGTCTGCATAGGTTTCATATCAATGACCATCAAACTAGAAAATTTAACTTGTATGTGCTTTTGCAGGAGTGGCAAAGTTTGATCCAGCAACCGGAAAGCAATTCAAAGCCAGTGCAAGCACACAATCTTACACAACGTATTTTGCAGAGGCTTTGATAGCAGAAGCAGAGGCAGATAAAGATATTGTAGCCATCCATGCTGCAATGGGAGGTGGAACAGGCTTAAATCTCTTCCTTCGCCGGTTTCCAACGAGGTGTTTTGATGTCGGGATAGCAGAACAGCATGCTGTTACTTTTGCTGCAGGTCTGGCATGTGAGGGTATTAAACCTTTTTGTGCAATTTACTCATCTTTTATGCAGAGGGCCTATGATCAGGCAAGTTGTATAGCTTCTTCCACTTCCATCATGATCTTCAACTTAAGCTAAACCTTATTATTTAAAAATAATATGTTTCTGGTTTTATGCAGGTAGTACATGATGTTGATTTGCAGAAGCTTCCAGTGAGATTTGCGATGGACAGAGCTGGACTCGTTGGAGCTGATGGTCCTACACATTGTGGCTCATTTGATGTCACTTTCATGGCATGCCTTCCTAACATGGTGGTTATGGCTCCTTCCGATGAGGCAGAGCTTTTTCACATGGTTGCAACCTCTGCTGCCATAGATGACAGGCCAAGCTGCTTCCGTTACCCAAGAGGAAACGGGATTGGTGTTCCATTGCCACCAGGGAATAAAGGCATTCCTATTGAGGTAGCTTTTCCCGGCCTGAAATCTCTTCGATAGCATAGAGATGAAAAATGTCTTCTCTTAATTTGTTGAAACTTCAAAACAGGTTGGAAAGGGCAGGATATTAATAGAAGGGGAAAGAGTTGCACTTTTGGCCTACGGTACAGCAGTTCAGAGTTGTTTAGCTGCAGCGTCTTTGGTGGAACGCCACGGCTTGAGGCTAACTGTTGCAGATGCTCGCTTTTGCAAACCTTTGGACCGTGCACTCATCCGCAGCCTTGCAAAATCACATGAAGTTTTGATTACGGTGGAAGAAGGATCAATTGGAGGCTTTGGATCCCATGTTGTTCAGTTCCTGGCCCTTGATGGCCTTCTTGATGGAAATTTAAAGGTATACAAAAATCTTGAAAATTTCTCATTTTTAAAATAAAAAAACAGAAGAAAAATTATGAGTTTTTATAAATTCTGCTAGAAACTGGAAAATCAACACTCTTTCAAATTTCAATAACTTGCAGTGGAGACCCCTAGTTCTTCCGGATCGATACATTGACCATGGTTCGCCTGCTGATCAATTGGCAGAGGCTGGTTTTACACCTTCTCATATTGCAGCAACAGCATTCAATATACTTGGACAAACAAGGGAGGCACTGGAGATCATGTCCTGAAGAGACTCCAAAGGTCTTTCCATTTTCTTTTTTTCTTTTCTGTGTCTCTTATAGTGTACAAAGTTGTTAACAGTATGTAATAGATTTTTTTTTTTAATATATATATAAAAGAGAGTATTAGAACAGGACAAACACCACACACCACATTGATCTGGTTAGCAATGAAAAGCACCAAAACATTATGAAAAAACAAATAAAAACAGAAAAAAGAAGAGAACTAGTCTATCCGAAAAACCCATAAAAATAAATATGGGGCTAATCAGGATGAGACTTTTTGTTTTGGAAAAAATCATTAAAGTTTTTATTAAACTTTGACACCTATATATATTAACCACTTTTTTTGATCGAAATATATATTAACCACTTTAAGATTGACAGAAGCTTCCTGATGTATACTCACGGTTCCACTTCCACCCAGAAGACGTAATCACAAAAAGATTCATGCATGCTTTGCTTAATTCCAATTATTATATGTATATATGTGTTATATATTCATGACCCAGATTTCAGTAGATTCTAACACGTGTCTGGCAAGTGTCAACAAAAGAATTAGTGACCCCATATTGCCATGGTTTGTGCTGTTAAAAGAGAATGTCACATTAAATTTAGTTAGTGGGAGATATTGGTAACGTAAATTGGGTCTTCATACCTGAATCTTATATAGCAAGAAAATTGAGAAATGCGTTTAGGCCACAAAATTGAAGCATAAACTTCAATCCCTTTCAATAACTAACCCAAAAATGAAAGAAATGACGGAAAACCATACTAAAATTTCATCAACATAGCCCTTATTAAACATACAAAAATTATAAAATCATTTGCAAATTAATTTCTTTTACATTATTAGACATGCATTTGGATTTTCATCACTAAACATCATAAGCAATTCCATCTCTTTGCAATAATCAATCCAAAAAGGGTAATTATCAACCGCTTTTACATAATCTCTTCCCTCCGTTGCTAAATCTCCTTCATAATTAGAACCATCTTTTGGTATATCATCTCCCTTGTGATCAACCACAATCTCTACTTTCTTCCCTGTCTTTTTTATCAATTTCTTCAAAACTTTCTGTGGATCAAACTTGCCCATTACCACAACTTTGTGTTTATTCATGTCTGTAGCGAACTTTTCCACTCCTAAATAGCAAAAAACATATATATATATATATAAACTAAAAAAAATTAATTTCCATGTGGGTTCTTATGAAAGTTGATGAAAGAGAGAAAAAAGGGTTATAAACCTTTGAATTTTGAAATGGCTTTGGCAACGGTTCTTTCACATGCATTACAGTGCATTGAGACTTTGAATTCTGCAACCAAGGCCTAAAAATCATAATATACAGAATAAGAAAATAATGGAATTGTTGTCATTGTAAAAATAAAAAAGCGAGAGAGGATATTGAGATTTTACTTTAACTTCCTCAGTTTTCTTTTTCTTTCCCATTGAAACTTGGAACTGTACGTTGAAACTAAGACAAACAAATGCATGAAAGATGAAAGATAAAATTATTCGAAACGAAGGGTATTTTAGTAATTGAAAATTAGTAATAGCGGTTATTACTTGTTGGAATCGACTCAGAAGGGTTGGTCGGAAAACAAAGAGAGTTTTTAAACGTGCGAAAATGTTCATTTCTCTTTTACTGGACCCAACCAACAATTGAAATTACTAGTTTGCCCTTTACAAATTTAACTGCTGTAAAACATTTTTCAACCAACCAATACAACTTTTTGTTTTTGCTAATATTTTTAATATATATTCTTTTTCTTTTTCTTTGAAAATTCAATGTTTCTTTTTGATGGAGAAAGTTTTAATACTTCCTTTCTAAACAAAATATGCATAAAAGAAGACAGAAATTAAACAATTAGAAACCAAAAAAAAAAAAAAAGCATTTAGTAACACCAGTAGTGTATAACTTCGAAATAAAAAATGACTAGCATATATATTATAAGAAACTGTTAGGAAAAATTACAACAACAAAATTCCCTATACACTTGTACACATTAAGACTTAAGCCTAACAAAACTTGATAATAATCAAACAAGAGAAGCTATATTCCTGATAACACCCCACACCATAAAAGTCATATCCCACACCAAGTGTTATTGCAGAACCCTGTAATCTCATGGCTTTCAACAGAAAATGCTTCTAAGAAGAAGTAGTGGCAGAGGATGATGCATTTCCCATAATCATCTAGCAAAGGCCTACTGGCAAGGATCTCTTAAATTGGTATGCCTGCAAGATTGATAAAGTTGGGATTTTGAAACCCCTTTTGTCCTTACAGGACATGAGGTATCATCTCCAAGACTCCCAACTTAATTTTCAAGTAAAATGTAATGGCTTTTGTGGATTGGGAATATATTGATTTATTTTTCTTATAGTTAATAACATATGGGTTTTCTAACTTGCTTCGAAAAAAGGTTCTTATTGATGTCTCATTATAAGAATGTTGATTTTCTGTCTCATAATTCTTTCATGTATTTTTTTATGATACGAAAATCAAATAATAATAATAAATATTCAGTCATTTTAATTATATGGATGATTAATACTTCAGTATTAAAATTACAAATTAAAATGATTATTATACAGAAATTATAACATATAAGCTATGCAATACTGAACCAATTAACAAGAAGAGCACATTAAGTAGTTAACACAAGGCTTTTAAGCTATGCATTAACTTTTCTGCAATTCTTCCTGATCTCTCCCTTATCACCACCCTCTGTAATAACTCGAATCTCACTCATTTTCTTAATAGAACGGCGAAACTGAGCCATAAAAACAAAAATATTCTCAAAGCCTCTTGCAATCTGAGCTGCATTTTGGTCTGTGAGCAATGCAGCATCTGATGCTAATAGGCTTTGGTTTCTGTTTAGAGCCACAAAGTAGTGACTGTCAAAGTCAAATTGGCTATTGCGATCCAACTCCACAGAAACACGGGGATTTGGTGGGTTTGAGCATTTTGTTTTCAAGACCTCTGCATATGATGAATCCAGTGCAGGATCTATATCTCCTTTTCCTGTGAAATTGAACACTCTTCTTGCAAATACACCGCAACGAGCCACTCCTATTGTATGTGCTCCTGCAGAAAAAAGGAAACAAAAAGAATTTGTTCATGAATTTTTTATCGGTAAATTAGCATATGCTTTAGCTTATTCAAATTCTTGTTCAAAAACGGTTTTTTGTTAGGAAGTGATTCACTTATAAGGCAGGAAGGAATGTGTCATTGATCGTTTAATAGTTCTCTTTTGTCTTCAATTCGTTGTTTACCATCAAAGTTACATTAAAATTGATGCTCTTTGTTAATCCTGAAAATACTAATCAAAATCTTTGTTTAAGGTAGAAGTGATTAGTTAAAAGAGAACCCTTTTACCTGATAAAGCAAGAAGATCAAATATGTTTAGTTTATTACTAGCAAACCGATGTTTGAGTGTGGTGTAGTTTGCAAATGGTGATGGCATGTCCTTTGCAGCCTCTGTGGCATGTGACACTTTCCCATCTTTCCTTCCAGTAAAAACCTGCCACACTGATCTCTGAAACTGCACAATTTCGATACCATATGCATGTGTAAGACATATGGGTTACATACATACATACATACATACATACATACATACATACACACACACACACACACACACACACACACACACACACACACACACACACACACACACACACACACACACACACACACACAGACATACATACATACAGACATACACACACACACACACACACACACACACACACACACACACACACACACATACATACATACATACTTGGTACGAGACTGCATCTCGGGCTGCTAAGGCAACAATATCAGCACATGAGACAGTGTTAGGGCACTCTTCTTCTAGTTTGGCTTTGATTTCATCAATGATTTCATAACCTGATATAGACCTGTTAGGAATTGCCTCTTTCTCAGCTAAATTGCCTTCCACTGAATCTAATAATAGTGATGCATCACATCCCTGCGCATACAGGCAAACACATATTAGAAAGTGGATCCAATCATATATAGTTGTATAATACAGTACTATACTAGTAACACTAAACCGGTAAACCAACAAAAAGTATATGATAAGAAAAAGGGTTCTAAGTTTTAAATCCATGTAAGCTGGTCTCCATGAGACAATCTAGGCAATAGAAATACTTGTAATATTTCGTGTGTGTGCGCGCGTGTATATATATATGTGTGTGTGTGTGTGTGTGTGTGTGTGTGTGCATGAAGAGCAGAAAAAAAAAGCATGATGGTGAGGAATGAAGAACAGTACCCTGACAAAACAGTCATGGTAAAGCAGCCTTAATAGCTTGGCTGCTACACTATGGTTTTCTGCAACCTTTTCTCAAGTGATTTTCCTCACAGTTTTTTCAAGTTGGGGGCAACTTTTGCCGTAGAAATCCTTCTTCAGTTTCCCTCCATTACAGAGATTACAAGAAACTATGAGCAAAAGAAGAGAAACTAACAGAGAAACAGTGCTAGGCCTCATCTTTGATATTTTTTTTTTTCTGCTATAGAAATTTGAAGGAAGCCTACCAAGAGACAATTTATATAGCCCCACAGAAACCCAATAATCCAAACTTGATTCTTGGGATCTATCTTTATAAAGCAATTTTTTTTTCCTTGGAAATGATAATCTATAATTGAAGAATGATTAATGCTCTAGTCAACTTCTAATATTAATATATATGATTCAACCAAGTCATTGGGGGTTTTCTTATTGTAGAAAAAAAAAAAAAAGGTTTGCTTCATATATAAGAACTAAACTATGACCTTTTGTGATGCTATAATACTTGATTCATTAAGGGATAATTTATGCATGTTTACCAATAATTAATTTGACCAAGAATTTCATGAACCTGGCCTCTTCATGAAATGTGGATTTCCTTTCACTTATCTTCATAATCAAGCAAGAAAATGAAGCTAATTCGTAATGTAGAAATTCATACAATTTGCGAAGAATTTATGGCGGTTATTTTTAAATTTACTCAAAATAAACAGATTTAAAATAAATAAACAGTTTATCTAAGATTCTCATTAAGTTGGTCAAAACTTCATTAAGGAAAAAAAAAAAAATCACCAAGGAAGGGGGTTTTCCATTTCCAACGTTAATCTAATTATTATAGCATGTTCAAGGTGCCTGAATCGGCCTAGCATTTTTATGAATAATTGCATGTTTTGCACTACACCTCCAAGAATCTCTATATCGTCTTTCTCTGGAACAACATTGCTGACCTTATTATATAATTAAAGATTATAGTTTAATATATATGGTCATTTATGAACATTAGCTGTCAAATGCTTGTACTCTATAGATAGGAAATAAGTACTCAACCTAAGATGAAAGCAAATGATTCAGAGTTTCGATTTAAAAAGATTAACAGTTTGATCTGTTTTCTTCTATCTTCTATATGAAGGAAACTATAGTGCCAAAAGGTTATTATGCTGTTTAAACGATAAGCCAATCTGAAATCAATTTTGTGCTATCTTTAGAAATAAACCAGTTTATATAAAAAAAAAATAATAATAAAAAAAATCACTTTTTAATAAGTTCTAAGAAAGGAAAAAAAAATCTTATTCCAGTGAAAAATAATTCCCAATATGGTATTTGCTCCTTGTGGATAAAAATTCCCACCAAGGAAACAGATATGAATAACTTTCTCTCAGAGTTGGAAGAAAATAATTTAATAGATTGGTGGTACTGGGAAAATGATTTAGTACTTCAAATACATCTTTATGTGCACCAAGTACAGTTAGTCACCCCATTGAATACAATTATTAGAGATACTCACAACCTCTATTTCATAGAAGTTATTCTGTAATATATATTTTTTCCCTCTAGGAAAATAAAGAAGTAAAGAAAATAATCAAACATCCATAATGATTCTGTATAGTTTCAAAAAACTTATTTTAAAAGTTATTATGAACCCATAACAGATATACATATTAAAGAAGATGAATTTCCATGAAAACTACATTTGCAGACATAATTAATTAATTAATGAACCATCATGATGATCAAGAATTAACCGCATTACATTTCTTCCTAATCTCTCCAGAGCTTCCTGTAAGAACTCCTATAGCTCCCATCCTCTTCATTGACTGAGAAAACTCAGTGAAAAAAGCGTCAGAATCAGCTTCCAACTCTTCAACAATGCTGGCAGCTCCATTGTCAGTCAAAAGTGCAGCATCAGATTGGAAAAGTCCCTGGTTATGTTTCAACAGTTTGAAGTAATGGTTATCAAAGGAAAGTGAGCTCTCATGGTCCATTTCAACTGTGGTTGTATTGTCTGAGATGCTTAGGCATTTGGTTTTCAAGAAAGCAGTATGTTCTGCATTTAAAGAAGGATCTGAATCTCCACTTCCTGTGAAATTATACAGTCTCTTGCTAAACAAATTGCAATGCCCTAAACCAATTGTATGTCCACCTGCCATGCACACCCAATTTCTCAATTTTGTTTTTTCAAACTATCATTTTTATTCACTAAAAAACCTACTTTAGTCCATATATATATACATTTCTGCTATAGTGGGCAACATTCCAGATTACATGTAATTGGTTGCCAGATGCCCAATCAATATTCATTCTTTTATTATTAATTTTTTTTTAAGTCATAAATCTGTAGAGAAAAGTACCTGATAAAACAACAAGATCATGAACTGTGAGGCCTTTATCATCAAAATCTTTTTTGAGGGTGGTGAAGTTGGAAAGGGGTGAAGGGATGTTGGCCTGGATCTCTGAGGCCAGAGAAATTTTCCCATCTCTTCTTCCTGTCAGAACTCTCCACGATGATTTCTTTAACTGTACATATATCATAGTTTCTGTTAATAATCTGTTTATATATATATATATGTATATATATATATATGTTTATGTAAAAGTAGAAGTTAATTACTTGGAAAGAAATAGAGTCTCTAGCAGCTAAAGCAATGATATCAGCACAAGAAACTACTCCAGGACAGGTTTCCTCCAGTTGAGATTTGATCTCCTCTATTACATCGAATCCCTCTAGAGACAGATTTGGAACTGCTGTTTTTTCTGTTTCTTCTTTACTTGCTGTTGAATCCAACAATATTGATGCATCACAACCCTTTTGAACAAACAATAAGAATTATTAAAAATCATTAACATTTTAGTAAAATAGTATGGAAAAAAATCACAAGTTCTACATGAACAATGGCATGTTGATAGAGACAGCAACATGACAGATTACAAACAAGTTCATATTATTGGTTTTCTATTACCGCGGTGACAAATAGTAAAACTTTTTTTCTTTTTTTTTATACAAACAAAAATTATGTGTATATATTATACCCTCACAAAACAATCATGAAAATGCATTCTCAGAAACTTTGCTGGCAAAGATGATTTGCTTTCAACATGCTTCCAAGTGATATCCCTCACAATTTTCTCTGCATGAGGACAACTCTCACTATAGAAGTTTTTCTTCAATTTCCCTCCATTGCAAAATCCTAGAAAATCAACTCTAAGAACTACTACAACTACTACTATATAGACTAAGAATCTTGGTCTCATTTTGATCTCTCTTGCTATAGCTATAATGTGCTTTCTTGTATGCGTTTTCACTGCTATATATTACCCAAATTTATCATTATACAGGGATTGGAAATTTGAAATTTGAAATTGTCAAAGTCTTTGTTTTTCAGTCAGTAAAATAATTCATCAATTAATGAAAATTTGAAAAATGGTAAGCAAAAGTGGGAGAAAAATATACAAAATCTCAAACTACTCCATAGATGTTGTGGAACAATTTAAGAGAGTTTAAGTTTCTTATCTAAACACAAGGAAATAAAACATGATAGAGTGTCTGACTTGGTAATTGGATGGCGCTTGTTTAGTTTCCAGTATTTGTTGCAAGGTCTCTTTCACTTTGGTCCTTAAGATCTATCCTTTTCCTTGAAAAATATTAAAAGGACTTGATGAATTTTCAACTTCTGGAATCTGTAAATTATCTTGCACTGAATAACACTGTTGAAAATTAGTTACTAATAAACATGTTAGCATGGATGTAATTAAAAAAAAAAAAACATGTTAGCACGGCAGTGTCTAGATATGCAGTAGAGCTTCTGTCTCGAATAAATTTAATGAAATTAACAATAAATAAATAAAAACTCAGTTCGTAATAATATTGTTTTTCTATAGTGGGAATGTTGCCCACTATTTAGTGGGGAACAAATTACTGCAGCCGTTAGATATATATAATTGTCTGCATCAAACAGCTGCATTGGGCTATCTCTAACTGTAGCATTTTATGGGTAATCATGACCACATCAAACTAATAGTCATTCTCTATAGTTCAACGTTAATAAAAAAGAAGAAGAATTATAATTAGTACTAGAAGTCTTTGATTTGCAGGGCATGTAGTTGTTGAATCATGAAGCATGCAAGATTTCAGGCGTTCATGTACAATTTCTCTTTACCTAATGATACAGAGTTTATTGGGTTTCTAGAGTCTAGACGAAGTCAAAATATGTGTTTTTCACAGGGTCAAAAAAGAAAAAAAAGTTAGACCTAATCATGCCTAGAATACTTATATGCTATACCTTAATTTCTCACCTGATCATATTCCCAATGGCGTACGTATATGTGCATGCAATCAAATTAAAATTAAAAAAAAATATTTCCCTCCATGCTCAGCTGAATAAAGCAAATCTAGACAAAGAAATGTGATTAATATACAGCGAAAAGAGAAGCACAGGTCTCAGATGTCTGATTATTTTACAAGTACTTTTTGATCAGTTTAAAAGACTTCCCATATATTTTAAGTCGTTTTCTTATGCATTTGAATGCAAATCATTTAAGAAGGCCTTTAACCTTAGATTGCATGAGGTATAATATTCAAAAAAAAAGAAAAATTCCTCTCCAATTCAATGTTCTTAGTAGAGTCGGCAAAAACTGGTCGGCCCAATAAAATTAGGCGAACCAAACTGTCCAGTCCAGTTTTTGGTGTAGTAATTTTATTAAAATTGGACGGTTCAGTTTTTTCAAATAAAAAATCAATATGATCAATTCAGTTTGGTGTTTATATGAAAATTTTACTGAACCAGACCAAATCGAACCAGTCATAATACACATCATATATTTTTGTCACCTCGATCTTTTCTAATTCCATCATAGCCGTCCAATCCAATATATCCTTACCTATGATTTGGCCACATCACTTATCGAATTCCATCGAAACCAATCAGCCACAGAGAATTTTTTTATTCTTCTGTAAATATACATTTTTATTTTTTATTGGGTCAAAATACGTGTAAGTAAAACCCTAGATCTCTCTCTCTCCATCTTCTCTTGATCACTTTTTCTTTACAACTCTCCATCTCCAAGTCACCGGTGTAACTAAAGGTCAAGGTCAAGCCCGAGCCTTAAAGCGGCAAAGCTGCCTCATCTCCTTCTCCCTATGGTGAAAATCCAAGCCGCCTCTCTCTTTCCGACTCATCGACAACAACCTCATCCCCCTTTCTCATTCACCAACGGCACAACCTCATCTCCCTTATCATCGAGATCTGGACTCACTAACAGTGACCTTAGCTTTCTATTTATTTTTATTATTATTTCTTCATTTTTAATAATTTGTTTTTAACTTTGTGATAGATATGATGATTTGTGTTTTTGGCTTTGTGATATCTGGATCTTTGAATCTAATGATTTATTGTTTTTAATATTTTGTTTAATTTTTTTCATTCTCTTCTCTTCCTAAGATTCTTTGATATTAAAAATTTGAAACCGATCGACGAAAACCAAAGCCGACCGAGCATCATCAATGCAGTTTTGCATCGGTTATACATGGTGTTCAATCGGTTTCGGTTGACCACCAAATCAAAACCGACATACTTGGTTCAGTGCAAAAACAGGCCAAAAAAACCGGCCAAATCGAACCGAGCACACTCTTAGTTCTAAGATATTGTTAAGCCAAATCTGTGTGATTTTTTCCTAGTTCATTTTCGTGCAAAAACAGCCATGAAATGTACCCTGTTCTCTCGAAGCAGCACTATCTAAAAATGTAGAAACTAGTCTCTCAAAGCTTAATAATCATCGAACGAAACAATGATTAAGAAGCTTAGTGGTGTTGATAATCCCATCTAAATGGTTAAGTTTCTGATCACCAAACATCCTTAAAACCACGACTTCATTAGCACGAACGCAAAGTGTAGATTTTCCTGGATGTGCTAACTTATCCAGAAAGTCAAAGCATAATCGCTGCTTTGTACTAAACAATATGTCATTGCCAGCATGACTTCAATGCTTTTAATTTTTTATAGGGAAGGAAGACTTTCATGAATCGTGAACTAGGTCTCCAATCTTCATCATAATAGTTCAGGGGATCTGAAAAAATGCTACTCATGATTTTTTTGCATAAGAAGAATATAAGTTGACAGCAAACTGTTGACGAATGAAAGGATTTTCCTATGATATTCAAGATAAAATCTCACTTATTCTACAGCTAGAAGAATCTAATTCAATTTTTGACCAAAAGATAATTGCATCTCCAACGTCCAAGATGCTCCACAGCAAAAAAAAAAAAAAAAGGCTACCAATATTCTTCCAGTGATCTCCTGCCACTGATAGTATATTCCTCCTGCAGAAATTCACAAAAAGCTGATTAGTATTTTAGCACTTTCAATTTTTGGTCAATGTATTTAGTATTAACCAACTCCTTTTTCTGCTAAAGTACAAAATTTTCCAGATTCCAACGTTCTTCCTAAAGTAACTTGAATTTCTATGTAAGAGGTAGATGAATCGGCTTGTGCCTATTGACAAAGATGTCATCGGTAAAGAACTCGGTTATAGACAATCTTGAATGATGATCTAGCCATAACATGGATATTGTTACGAGTAAGGAAATTTTCCCATGTTAAATGATAATGATGAAGGTAAAAACAAGAGAAATTTATCACTTTCTACTCTTCTAGGTAGAGTTCAAGGTCGGTCTACTGTGCAAGTAAGTGTTAATCAATTAAAACCTACTACTTCAACCATACATTGCAATTATCATATTGGCACACCAGCCTTGGTACATGACAGGCAACTATAACTAGTGTAACAATAACATTCATATGACCTATGCAATAGTCATAATAGTTTAATCGAAGTAAACCTTAAACTGAAGATTTTTTATTCACTTCTGAATCATGATTTCTCCAAGGATTTAGTGCATCCTTTCTAGCCTGAGCCTCTGGAGAACTCTCCCAACTCCGCTTCTCTGACTCCAGGACAGTTACTTTATCATCTGCATGTTATACAAACAATATTTGAGAATAGAATTACATCATATTAAACGTAGGAAACAAGTTAAAGGATGTGACAAGTGCTTTTCACCAAATGTTATAATGAAAAATTCAAAAGACAAACCGGCATTTGATAAAAATACAAGAATAACAAGAATGTAACTAGACAAAGTACTATCATTAGGAATGATGATAAAAGTGGACGTTCCATATTGGGCACAAATGCACCATTTGTTAATTGCCTCAAGTACGAAACCCAGAGAGCAAGATACTTCAATTAAGAAAAAAAACATATGGATGTGATATCTCAATTAAGCTCTTTCACTTGCAAGGCTATTTAGGTCAAAATAAGAAAATAGATTGCTCAACATCCAATACCATTTGCAGCTAAATCCATGTTCAAGATTTTAGTTGTACATGACTTCTTTAACAAACATATTTACACAACATAAACCTTTATACAACAAGAAAACTTTACCATTCAAATCATAATGATGGTGCATTACACTAAACTTGTGGGTTAATTTTGAAGTGAAATTTCTGAACTTCAAAATAATGAAAACCTTTCTTTTGCAATGATTACCAACATGGTATCACAAAATAATTATGGTTTACTTATTCATGTGCGTTCTAATAACCATCATCGTCTATTCTATGATATCTAATCCCTCAGACGAAGCCCAAAAAAAAAAAGGAAAAAAAAAAAAGAAAAATTGAAACCCCCCTTTTAATTATTAACACATATCAATTTTCTATTCTCCTACCAAACAAAGAAAGTCCGTAAACTCCTATATAATCTCCAAAAGAAGGAAATAAGTAAAAGAGGCTGCAAAATTATAGTTAAGACCAATTACTTTATTCGACATTGAACCTTTCCTGAGAAACTACAAGAATAATAAAAATGATAACAAAGAAACAAAAGGGTATAATAGAAAATGAGGGGGAAAAAAGGAGGGTTCTCACACAGAAACCAGTCTTGATCATGAACAACTCCATGGAAGCTCCAACCAAAGCCGCCCCAACTGAAATCTTCAAATACCAATCTAGAAACTTCATTTCCTTTTTACTGCAAACATACATAAAATCCATTCATAAATCCAAACAGGAAAAAGAAAGAAAAATCCAGACTTAAGCAATAGCGTGTTTGTTTCAAGCACTTAAAGATCAAAAGACTGGGTTTTGGTCGAAATGATGGTAGAAAAGGTGTACCCAGAGTGAGAAAAATAGAGTATTTCATAAAAAAAATAAAAAATAAAAAAAAGCATAAAAAATTTAGAAAGAAATAAAGAAATTGTAAAGCATAAAAAAGGATTATAAGAAGAAAACCCATAATGAGCTGAATTTCAAGGTTGGTATATATTACCAAAAAGCTCGTGCCATTGATGGGAGTTTAAGAGAATTGGGAAGAATCGATGGAGGAAGGAGGCAATGGCGGAAAGGGGCCAAAGATCAGCCGCCGCCAATGTGCAACTAGTCTTTGACTTCTATTCTGTGTCATTTGGTTCAATTGACTTCATTGTCCTCGTACTTTGCTTTTATTTACACCCAAAAACATTGTAATTGTAATCAAATTTGTATTTGTTTTTTTTTTTTTGGACGCATTTGAATTTGTAATTTTAGGGCCAGGTTACAAAAGTAATTATTATTTTTATAATATGTTTTTTTTTTTTGTTATCTGTCTCTAGATTTATTCGTTTTATGTTTCCTCTTCTTTCAAATATTGGTATAATTATGAAATATGCATATTGGATAAGAAAAATATAATAGGAGTAGAATTCTTCAATTAAAATAAATAATTGTAGGATGAACAACATCTTTAAATTTATAATATATTAAAATATTAATTAAAATTATAATAATATAGTAGATGAAGTGTTAATATTTAATTAGTTTATTTTTGTGATTTACTTTTTCATTTAAAATATTATTTTATCAATATTTTTTCAAATTATTTATTCATATATAAATTATATAAGATACCAATTAATAATATTTTAACATATATTATTTAATAAATAAATTTAATTAAATATATATAGTATTATTCAATTTATAATTGCTTACAATAATAGCATAAGAATTATGATCAAAGCAAAGTCCCAAAGCTCATAGAATCTATTTGACTGCTTTTTAGTTAAACCTCTATTTTTCTTCCAAAGTTTGGACTGCCATTTGCTCTTTCTTTTTTTAATGCTAAAAATCTGACTGTGTATAAATAAAAAATCACTAAGTTCTTTTTTTTAAAGCAACTCATAATTGTTTTCTCAAATGTAATTTATATAAATTATATAATATATTATTAACACATGAACTTAAAGAAATTGATAAAGTTCCCTTACAATTTGCATTATGGTTGGAAAATATATAAATGAGTGCAACGAATGCATGGACCCATTAATATTTTTTTATTTATCTTTTATATATAATGGAGTAAAAAGTTGCCAAATATTTCCTATGTAAAATCTACTCGCTCATGATTGATCTGGTTAAAAATTATAATTATGTATTTTTATTTTCTGTTATTGTACGAGAGAGTAAAAAATTTCAATAATATAGACCACTAATAGCAGATTTTTATGAAGTTGCAAAGATGTCTAGTCGTGACATTCTCGCTAGATCCTTCTTAGGTCTATAACCCACTATAGGTAAGCTTTTTTTTTTTCTCAGCAAAAAAAAAAATATATTTTTGGCTTACCGCTTGCTTGACAAATATTTATTATTACACGTATATAATTTTTTTAATTTTGAAACCTTTACACATGATTTTTATTTAAAATTTGAAAGAAATTACAATTTTTTTTTCAAAAAATACTTTTAATGTAATTACTCTATGTAATATTTTTAAAGGGTGGAGCATAATTTTTATTTTTTATTAATATTAACTTTTTAAATATATTAAATCAATAGGCAATAAATGAAAATAAAAAAAATTAGAATTTTCGTTTGGCGTTGTTTGAAAGCCGTAGACAATAATCCAAATGAGAGTGCGAGTATGGTGGACAAGTTTCTCGTCATCTTCCACGCGACCGGACCAAACCACCGTCTTTTCTCTCCCTAACCCATTACATATTTTCCTAGTATAATCGCAAAAAAACCTAAGCAAACTTCACTGTCTGTTCCAAATTCTTTGATTCCTTTATTTCTCAATGTTTGTTTATCTTCGATATTTGTATTTTTAGTATCTGGGTTCTGGGTATTGTTTTGCTTTCTTAGTTTTTACAGAATCAGGCAACTTTTTGGGGGTTATTGGGGCTGTGGCAAATCATGCAAGCAGCTCAAACAGTCACTAATGGAGTGTCAGAAGAATCATCTTCCCAGGTTGGTGATCATAGGCATGTGTGTTATCTGGGTTTTGCTTGGATTGGTTAAAGCTGGATCCTTTTTGGCTTTATATGTTGTCTTCGGTTGTAAGTTTATAGATAATCGCGGATTATTCTATGAGAAAATTAAGTTTGCTTAAAGTTTGAGGGGTGTTCTTGTTACAGATTTTTATTGATTGGAATTATTCTTAGAGGATCCGTTTTACATAATTCTATGTTCTGCTATGTGGGTGTGTTTTCTTAACAAAAAAAATTTCTCAGTGTATTTTTTGGTCTAGTTAAGGTCGTTGGTTGGAGAAAGTTTTGTATTTTCAGATCTTCATTAATGATTGAGATTTTACTCTGTTCTTACTTTTGCTTTCATCGGGATAACAATGGGGTTGGGGTGGTTGGCTAATTGAAGATCTTGGTTATTCCTTTTAAAGAATTTTGACAGTGAACTTTTGCCACTTGTAATTTATCCCCTGCATACCCACATTCGTATCATAAATTTGGCTGTAAGTTTAATGTTCTGTCTAAAAAAGCAAGTTTTATGTTGATTTCTATTGATTGTGGAAGTATAATATAGTGTACTTTAATGTTGACTATATTAATATAGAGGAACAATGATAATAAAGGAAAAGTCTAAAGCTTCACGTTCCTGAAGAATATGAGCAGCCACATAAGTGATCTTGAATAATTTGCTTAATGTAGGCTGGTCTCCAATATGGAAAAACCTCGAAGGATGGAGTTTCAGTCCCCGGACAAAGTGGGAAGAAGCCAGATATATCACTTCAAATTCCTCCGAGGCCTGTAGGTTTCGGCAGCAGCTGTGGTGGAAAGGGTTTACAGTCTCAAGGATCCTCTAAAGGTAGTTCATTAGGAGGCTTGTTGAGGGCTTTAAGCTTAAAGAAAAGAGGTCCTGTACCCGAAGGTGAGAGAAGTTCCCTCCTTGATTCTGATCCCAGGACAGCACCAGGGAGTCCTATATTAGCCAATATAAGAGCTGCATTTTCTTGGAAAAGATGCACTTCACTTCCTGTTAGACCAGAAACAAACTTGTCGCCTTCTGTTACCACACCTATTTCAGCAAGATTGCCTAATGAACAACCTAAGCCACATGTACGTTTTCATATATCTTGCAGGTTTTATATTTTATGTTACTTGCCAAACAACTTCTTATGTAATTTAGTTGCACTTTGAGGCGATTTAAAAGGAAGGAAAATTTGTTAAATGCAATGGAGATATTTCTTGAAGGTTGTATAATTCTTGAAATTTTTTATTTCAAGACTGTGTCCCGTTGAAATGGAACTTTTGATTTATGTATGATTTTGTTTTTCCAGTGGCTCGTAAATCATGAACTTCAAGAACTTTAAATGTGTTATGTTCAATTTTATGCAGAAAGGAGCTGTTCAGGGTACAGTTTCAAGGTCCTTGTCTGTGCCTGGGAGAAATGTTGTTATAGTAAGATCTGTATCTTTTGCTACCCGTAATGAGCACCCCACAGCAGGTCCTAGTGATGGTATATAATAACCCATCTTAGTTCCTTATTCATCATGTTTTTTCAAATACTTATGTAAAGTTAGAAAATTTATGATTTGTTTTAACTTTTAACTTTTGAATATAGAGTTAATCAAGTCTTTCTCCTGCTATTCTTTGTTTTGGTAGACTGGTCTCTTCCCAGCGCTATGTCATATATCAGGCATATATGAAATATCAAAGAAACTGATGAATTTGTAAAAATAATTGTACTGCTTATTGTTCCTTAGTATCATTGTTTTTGGAAATCAGATCAAATAAGTCCAGTTCGCATGGGTGAGGGCGATGATGATGAAGAGATTCCTGAAGAGGAAGCAGTATGCAGGATTTGTCTTGATGAATGCGAAGAAGGAAATACACTCAAAATGGAATGCAGTTGCAAAGGTGCCCTCAGGCTAGTACATGAAGAGTGTGCAATTAAATGGTTTAGCACAAAAGGAAACAAGATATGTGAGGTATGTGGACAAGAGGTTAAGAATTTACCTGTGACTTTGCTTCGAATACCAACCTCTGCTCGGAGGGATAACAGACAGGATGGCAACCAACTGAGTACACATACACAATCAATAAGGTGAGATACTTTGTGGTTAGGTTCCTCTTCATCTATGACTTAAACAGAGAGATCTGACAATGTTCAGCTAAGTTGGTCTCGGGCATTATTTTTGGTTTGTTTATAGTTTGCTGATAATGCCACTCTAGATGCTCTTACATAAATTTTCATGTCATATAATAGTTCTAAATTTTTCTTTTTGTCTTTTTTGTTTAGTTCGTGTATTTTCTTTTTCCCTATCTCCACTTTTCCTAGCTAATGAAATCTCTCTTTATGCAGTGCATGGCAGGACTTTGTGGTACTTGTCTTGATTAGCTCGATATGCTATTTCTTCTTCCTCGAGCAGCTATTGGTACATTATTCATTAGTATATTCAATTATTTGCATTTACTGTTGTAAACATAATAACTGAGTTATTATATTCTTTTTATGATGTAGGTTCATGACTTGAAAACTGAAGCAATAGTACTTGCAGCACCATTTGCATTTACGTTGGGCCTTTTGGCATCCATTTTTGCAGTCATCCTCGGTACAGTCGAGCTTTCCTTTTCACCAGCATTTTCTGTATGATTCAAGAATGTCTTAATATTTAGTGTTTGTCTTGCAGCCATCAAGGAATATATATGGACATATGCAGCTCTTGAGTTTGCACTCGTGGCCATCACACTCCACGTATTTTACACTTTGGTAAGTGGTGATGTCTAATTGTAACGTTGCACCCAATATATGGTTTACCACTTAAATTTTGTGGAGTTATTTTTCTTTAAGGACACTAAAATACAAAAGTTATCAAGTTGGTATTTGAACTTTTTTGTTCTTTTATTTTCTCATCTTTGGTGAATGGTTGATATTCAATCCTTGTTTTCTTATTGAAAAATAAAAGTTTCTTGATTTTTATTGCAGCTTAATTTGACGGCCATTTATGCAATATTGCTTGCTTCAGTTCTTGGTTTTGGGATATCTATGAGTCTCAACTCATTGTATATTCAGTACTATACTTGGAGAATTCAGGTTGCTCGCAACACTAGTCCGGTATGATTGAAGCGGGGGTGGCAGGGTTAAAAAGGTCCAGCATCATTTTTATCGGCTGTAAAAATCATTTTTGTTCCACCAATTGTCATATATATTTTTTTTTAAATTGTGAAATAGTTAAATCGATATTGCTAATTGCCATGATATATTAGTTTGTTATCATAGAATTTGAAAAAAAAAAAAAATATATATATATATATATATGTGTGTGTCAATATATATGTAGCTGAAAAAAAATTATGAGTTGTATGTGTCAATAACATTAAATATTATTTTTCCTTGGGCAGCATCTACTTGAATTTCTTTCCAACTCTTCTAATCAGCATCTTCAAAAAACCACCCATAAAAATTAAAAAAAAAAGAAAAGAAAAAAAAACTGTATTAACCAGAAAAAAAAGAGTTTTCAGTATGTAAGTCCTGAGAAGCATTGATGACTGACCAAAAAAACAAAAACAAAAAACGGAGATGGAAAAGAAAAACAATATTAAGAAACAATTTTTTTACAAAGAAAAAGGAAACTTATCGAATTAGGATGTACAACTACTATATACAGACGACTGCACAACAAACAAAACTGCCCTATAATACAGACAAAAAGAAAAGGAAAAATAATAAAGCTTATTTGGTTTTAGTCACTGGGACAAATTTCTTGCCATCTTTCTTCATCCATATCGTTGAACGGGTTCTCTTAACGTGATCCACGAATATCTGATGCCTGTGAGGGATAAGATTATCGAGCGCACTTCAAGATTAAATTACAAAAAAAATTCACCGCAGTCTATGGAAACTATTATTCAAATTCTACACCAGACATATTTTCCAAATTTAAAAGTTATTTTAATTCAAAAAACCCACTTTGGAACTGCCAGTCACAAGCAAGCACCTTAAGAAACTATAATTTATTTGTGGTAAAACCAAAAGAACCAACTAGAATTTGCTTGTCAGGCAAGCAAGTTGATTAAAAAACCATGAAGAGAAAGCAAACAGTGACTTGCCTTTCATATTCCAGTTTCTGAGTGACAATCCCATTCAATAACAGTTCTGAACTGTAAATTGCTGCTCCTGAAAAGTATAAAGCAGGATTACAACATCAAGTCTGCATATCTTTTTCACGATAAATTTAGTTATTAAATGATTATGATTATGCTCAACCTTTTTCAAGGAAGGGCACACAGAATTCAAAATCTTCTTCACAAGATAGAATCAAGAGATCATCTGGAACTTTACCATCCTTCAGTGCATTTCTACCAATCCTCTCAATGGCCTAATAGTTCAATATAACCATCTCTCATCAGATAAATCTAACAGTTGCAGGAAGTAATGGCAATCATGAGTCAAACTAAAACAGGAAGTACAAGAAAAGGGATGAATGAGGTTCCACAGAATTGTTGTTCAAATACCCAAACGGTGTGTTGGGGGGTGTGTGTGCGTGTCTGTGAGAGAGAGAGAGAGTTATAAATCCACTATTTTATGCTGAAACTGTGCAGACCTTCAATAGAGATAACTACTCAACTAGATCATTCTGATAAATAGATATTCAACTAAAAATAAATAAATTCTAAATTTACATCCAGAATTAAGAAGTATCTATGACATCAGATTGGGAGAACTGCATACCTGGCCCTGGACTGCCTTAACCAGACACAAAATGGTTTCTTTACCAGGCTTCGTATTTGGAGTAACCAATACTCTCCAACCCTGAAGAGATCCATTCTTGTGAATTCGAAAAGTGGAACAAGTAGCGACTATAAACCAACATAAATATATATTTACCTCTAAAAGTGGATGCTGACTTGCTCGTGCCAAAGAAGCTGGCATGCTAAAGCCAAATTCCTTTTCCTTTTTGGCATCCCTTAATATGTAGTTTTTCTCATCAATGAAACAGTTGGCTTGGCCACAGCTGGCAAGCCATAAATGTGTCACCACTGGTTTACCAGAAGCAATAGCTTCTAACATATTCCTTGTACGCACAAACTCATCTGCTATAAAATGCGTTGCGTCTGTTATAGAGGATGCTACTAAAACTCCTAGACGGGCAACAATCTGAGAGATAAGAACACCAGATAACATATAAGGTTCAAATCAGTTCATGTATTGCTAAATGAGGGAATTGTTGGAATAATACCTTCTTTTGCTGCTTAATTATATCATCATCCAAGTGCTGACTGTACAAGACTCGCACATCAGTCATTTCTCTCCTCCTTCGTAAATCTTTTGATGGCGTAGCAGGTTCAGGCCAAGTGGCACCTAAGCTACTGATTTCTTTTAGAAGATATGATCTTGACAGACTCCTCTCAGATGAATCATCACCCATACAAACAGGTGACGCATCTTTGACAGGTATTGAACAGTTAAGTGGAGTTTCACATGAAAGAGATGATTTAGATTGCCTAGGTGATTTTTCCATCCCAGTATTTGGACATGCCCTTTCATTATCCTCAGAAGCCACCATGTGTGGTCTTTGTTGAGGCAATCCTTCCAATGCAGAAGACATAACTGGACAACCACATCGAGATGATCTTTTATTCCTGCATGATCTCTTATGCTTAGTAATAGATCGTCCAGCTTCTTCTGGCTTAATAGATGGGTCACATCGACCATCTAAGTTACCAGACTCATTAACCTGATTTGACAAATTTCGATGAAATCTTCCTCTCGAACAGCTTAATGCATTAACCTTTTTAGTAACAGCTGTCATTTTATGATTTGAATGCTGATTTTGGTTTTCTTTGACATTATCAGCTTCTCTAGATTGAGTAGCTCCATGTTTTGAAGATCTTCCATTCAATACTTTAGAAGCCTGAAAACCTGCTGTGCTACTTTTTTTCTCGCCATTTGCAAAACCCTCTATCACATGGTTCATCTCTTCTCTACAACCAAAGGCTGCATTTATAGGCTTTTTTAAATGTACAGCCTTGGACCTAGTTCGACGGGCAATGGGTGCCAAAATACCAATTTCCCCTTGTATATATTGTCTATCAAACTCATTGCTGCCTCTTGTCAAAGGTCCTACCGCTCTTTGCTCAAAAATCTCACAAGGCATTTTGCTGGAGTTTTCGCTCCTGTCGCTATTAAAGTGTTGCTTAGTTTTTGACTTGGCACTCCTTGATTTTGTTGCCACCAGCCTTGTCTCAAGCTGCTTCCTCAAATTGTCAAACAGTTCCTTCGATGGAACCAAAGACTCTTTCTTTAAGTTAGTACCAATCACCCTAGTTTTCTTGGATTTCCTTGAAGCAACTTCTACATCACTAAGCCGTGCTCTTTTCAGAGATTTGGGCTGTTCTGAACACCTTATATTCTTTTGTTTTTTCCCAATTGAATCTTTTGGAGAACTGATTGATTGTTTTTGGATACCTTGATAGGTATCACTAACATTGGGATTGGCAATGTCCTCACCACAGAATAAAGCTTCCATAGCTTCAGCAGCCATCTGAGTATTAAAACCTACATCTGACATTTGTGGTACATCTGCATTGGTAGAATTATCTTTCACCTGTCTTGTCAAGGAGTTAATATCAGACTCTTTGTTGAACTCATTAACAAGATTTCTTTTGAGTACCTTTTCAGCTTCATGGAAAGTTATGTCATTGACTTTTAACTTGTGTGTCACTAATCTTGAATCAGAATAAGCTAGGCCCATGGTTTTATTATTTCCATTCAACTTTTCTTTACGAGCCTTCTGCTTTTCTAATTCATTTGTTTTGGGCTTTCGAGGTCCCTGCCCATGGCTTCTACTACCAAAGAATTCTTCCTTTCTTCTGCAGAAAATGCCACCCCCTCCTTCATCCTCACGACTGTCATCCCAATCATAAATACCCATTTCTCCAATGGAGGTTTTATCATTCGCCTTCTTGGCCAGGCTTTGTGGCCCTTTTACACTTAAAACACATTTTGAATTCCCACTGATACTCTTTCCGTGGTCCACCTCTTCATCAAGTTCCATAGCATTGTCTTTGAGGAATTTATCCACAAAATCAAGTGCAGTTGCTTGTGATAGTTCCCCAGGTTCTTGAGACTCATTATAACTTAACCCTGCCAAATCATAAGCAGGCAAGTGATTTGAGTTTTCTCCTTCATTAGTATCACCAGGAAGTGGGTCTTCAGTATTTGGATCTTCAGTAAAGAGTTTTCTCGCTGCTGGGTTTCCGATCCTGCATTTGCTCCCATTCCTTAATATATTCACTTCCCCATTGAATCCCAAACTGTTTTCCTGATAGACTTTACCCTCAACTTCCATTAAAGAAACTGCAGTATCTTTGACAGAAATTTGCTTTAGAGACTGGCAACTAGTCGACGTAGAACAAGACCCATTGCTGGCATTATTCAGAGCCTTATTGCGAGCTGCTAAACCTGAGGCTCGGAGAGAGGTTACGCCTAGTGAGGCAAGCCGCATTCTCCCAGATCCTGAAAAAGACAGGGAGGAGATAAATAAAGATAAAAACCAACATGGAAATAGCTATTCTACACAGAAATACAATCACTAAATTGACCAAGAATAAATTCTGAACTTCCCAACATTCCTATAAGGAGCCATGAGAGATGCCATCTCCACTGATTAGACATGTACAATAAATCACTGAATGCAAGCATAATACAAATGACAATGAAGATGTCAATCAATGTTGGACAGCTGAAAAGGACACTGCACAAATTGGTAGTACATCAAAAAGTAACCAGTCTATCACTTCTTAATTCAGGCTAGACTCGTGTTTCAAGGAGAAAATAAAATTTTCATCTACCACCAACGATTTTTTTATACAACGTTGGATAGAGAAATGGGCATTTCTAAAATGTGAAGAACATACCAGGTTTTTGTACAGGGGAAACTTGAGCCACAGGTGTTGCAGTGGAAGTATGGTGCTCTGAAACACAGAAATTCTAACAAGATTTAGAAATAGTAAACAAACGTTTTGACCTGATGAACACAAATTTGAGTTAGTTACCTAAATTCTATATATATATATAACATCATATATTAACAGAATTATAAAAAATAAAAAAATAATAATAAATATCCATTAACAGAATCAAAGCAAGATTTCCCTTTAAACCAAAATACTAATACCAAACCAACGGCACGTAATCTATAACTCATTTTCTGCCAAAGCCAATGCACCAATGGATATTGCACAAAAACAATGTTGATGCTCAAATAAATCATACTTGAGCTTTAGAAACAGAATTACTTGAAATGATAATATCTCATGTGAGTTCGAAATGTCTACCGGAATTGTGCTGCCCATTGCTTAACACATCAGATTGCTCCATTAACCCTTTCTCACCATGTTTGCAAAGAGAAGTGCTCCGTATCTTATTCTCATTTACTGATTGTCCACCATTTCTTCTAATAGACTCATCGTCAGAGAGCTCATTGTTATCACCCAAAAATTCAGTTCCATCTGTTTCTTCACCATTACTATCAATGACAACTTCATCAGCAAATTCATCTAATAGCTGGGTTTCCATGTACTCAATGCAATTGACATCCTCAAATGCTTGGGTTTCACCACCAAAATCCATTAACTGGGTTTCGCCGCCAAAATCAATTACTTGGGTTTCACCAGCAAAATTTACTACTTGGGTCTCAAATGCATAGTCCGCAACAGAAGGATTATCAAAAAGCTCAGTACTTTGTAGTAACTCATCTACATCCCCAAATTTGACTTTTCCATCTATTTATAGTTTGAACAAATTGAACCCACAGAAACAAACAAATTTATTATTTAGAATAAAAAGAACATAATTTAAGAAATTATAATCTAGTATGAAATAGAAACTGAGGAGCACAAAAATAAAAAATAAAAATAAAATCTAAAAATTAAACAATCCCATTTTCATTTACCCAAGTAACTATACACAACTTCATTTGCTTGCTTACCATATGTGAAAATCATGGAATAGCACATAACCGTGCAAACAGTTTAAACACCAAAAAACTAATATTTCATCTATTTTAACCATGAAATTACTGAATATGCCCGCATGCAAAATTAATATTCCTAAAAACTACTTTTTTTCAAAGAAAAAAAAATCCTTTGGATCGTTTACGTTAATTCCAATACTGTTTCTTCTTCTTTTTGTTTTTAAAAAGAAAAAGAAAAAAAGAAAAAAAAAAGATGAACAAAGTCTTTATATAACCAATACCATATAATGGAGGGGTTGAAATCTGACTATCGAAGGACTGTGTCTCGCTATTTCCATGATCAACAAGCTTACTTGTTTTCATCGATGACTTAGTTTCACCATCATCGTCCCCAAGAGAACCCATTCCTACTCATCTGCAAGACAATAGGGAAAAAATGAACACAATTACGGTTAAAAAAAGAAATTGCAAAAAGTTGACGAATTCGTGGAGATTATCAAAGAAAATACCTAGAGCGAAAACTTCACCCAGTGTAGAGAGAGAGAGGGATTAGGGTTGAGCATGGAGGGAAAATACCATTAGAGAGTAGCGATTGTGGACTATTTTTTGGAGGGAAAATCGATATTATATACTAAAAGTTTCTTCCTTTTTACTGAGAGAAAGTGGGGATTTACCCTAGTTTTCTGGAAAATGGTCTACGTCTATTAATTGAAATACCTTTATTGAGAAGAGACGACAAAGAAGGGCATTTGGTCTAGTGGTATGATTCTCGCTTAGGGTGCGAGAGGTCCCGAGTTCAATTCTCGGAATGCCCCATTATTTTGTTTTTATCCTTTCTGACTTTTTTGATTGGATAAAAATTAAATTAATATAATTGCTAGTTCAACTCCTTATCATTTTATTAAAATATTAATCTTTTTTTTTTGGTAATAATATTAAAATATTAATCTGCATGTAAAAAAGAATTGCCATAGGAAAAGAATCGCAGAACCGCTTGCTAAACTTTCTTTCAATTGTAAAAAAAATAAAAATCTACATATGTAAAAAGCAGATTGAAAATTAATATAGGGGCATTCCTAGAATCAAACTCGGAATAAAAACCATTTACCAAAGAAAAACCCCGAATAGAAACGAATTGCAGAGTTGATTACTAAACTTTCTTACAATTTTAAAAAACCGAGAAATTTATATATGTAAAAAAAAAAAATGCTGCATGATCTAATATAAAACTCCATATAAGCATTTTTTAAAAACAACAGGGGCATTCCGAGAATCGAACTCGGGACCTCTCGCACCCAAAGCGAGAATCATACCACTAGACCAAATGCCCTAGATGTTAATCCAGAAAATAATTAAAATTAGTAAAATTTTAGCAACATACAGCACAAATTAAAAAATTTTGGCAGCTAAGATACCTTTTATATGGCCTGTAACCTGCATGACCAAAGGATAAGCTTCTCTCCCTAAATCCAATTTTATAGTACTGCAAAAGAATGTTTTAACATCCATGGGACTTTACTGAATATGATTTCATGTCTAAGTTATGCCAAAATCTTGTACCATATTGTCGAAATAGTATATATATATATATAAAGCGGTTCCTAGTTTCATTTTGTACGATTATGTTTAGCGAGAATTTTGAAATGGTTGAACATGGAATAATGGTTTATCTGATTTTCAGTTATACTTTTAGTTACTATTACCTCTTTGCCAAGCAAAGCTTGTGTAATGACTAATGGGTTTACAGCATAAAATTAGAGAGAGAGAGAATGCAACCCCTTTAAAGCTCATTGCATTAGAGTCTATTGAGTTTTACACATCCAATGACCCACAGGCAAATTGCTGGAATCAAAGGTACAAAATAAAACATTAGTGGCTAAAAGCTAAATCTACCTAATTCCAACCAAAAAGTGCTAATAAGTAGACTTTGATTCAGATAAGTCCAGCTAAAACAAGAGCATTATCTTGGATAAGTTAAAATCTTTTTAACCTTCTCTCATATATGGCTAAATTTCCAGCCGCATATCAGAACAAGAAATTTAGAAGGCAACAATGAACTAACAAAACCATCTTTCTCCACATCGCATCTGAATCAGGAAAAAAGATAAATACTCAGAGAGAGGACAATGGCAGATGCATTTATACAAAAATATATCTTCTCCCACTGGGCATCCTTGTCCCTGTTCTAAGGCAGTGCATGAATACAGCATCAAGTAGAACAAAAATAACTAACTGGCAATGCAGCAGGATCAATTTCCCAGAAGCCTCTCAGGCTGCCATCTCTCTCGTTTGTCAACCGAAAAGCAGGTAACTGGTGGGAGAACTTAAGAAGCTCCATCCGCGGGATAGTGCAAGTGATGTTTGATCCTTCTTGAACCAGAACCTTAAAAACAGAGTTAAAACCATCCACACGCTCCAAAACAAAAACCTTTATCTCCATACTATTATCCTCAAGGACTTCCACTATGTCATATTCATAATTTTGCAACTCATAGTATTTCATATCAGCACTCCAGTTCCTATATAATGCCCAAACTTCACCTTTCCTCGGACAAATGATATATTCATTCCTCTTACCAGTAGGATATGCTTTAACCTGATGCGAAAAGGAATTAATTTGATCGTAGGCCTGGGTTCTGCTCCTTACAACCCTAAATCTGCCACAGCAAATGGGCATGTCTTGATCACTCCATCTAATCACGTGATCTGGCAGCGAGGAGGAAGCAAGCCATGCAATATGCACTCTGAAAACTGGGCAAGAATCAAATTTTGTAATCTGACCATAGTATTTTGGCAAGCCATCCTCATCACTATACAATGCCCAAATCTGACCAATCTGAAACTTTTCCTGGGATTTATCATCATCGAAATTGTGGAATTCAGCTTCCGGAATTTCAATGTCTTTTGTACTAATAGGAGATGAAGATTCACTTGAGTCTTCAATGTCAATTGCAGAATTATTGTGCTGAGGCTGTAAACGGCTCCTCTTCACACCATTCTGGCATACAGATGCATTCTTGTCGCACCCTGTCTTGGCTTTATTGTTATGTGCAGACCTGAAATATGTGAGAAGATTAATGGGCAGGGACGCAGGATCAAGTTCAAAAGAATCTGGTGGCACTCCTCCTACTTCATCAACTATCATTTTATAGGATGGAATCCTGTGAGAGAATCTCAACAATTCACCTGCTGTAACAAAAAACTTTTCCTTCCCTTCCTTTACTGTCCGGCAGAATAGGCTCTCAAAGCCCTTCACTTTTTCCAACAATGCAACATCTACTCCAACACCCTCGACACACTCAGATAAGATCTCGACAAATTCATATTCGTACTCACGCTTACCATGTGAAACATGATCAGAGTTCCATTTCATATCCCAATTCTTGAAAAGTGCCCATGTCTCTCCCTTCATCGGATAAATCTTGCACCTATTTCTGTGGCCACCCTTCACCAAAGCAACTGTATGAGAGAACATAAGACGATTAGTTATTGTATCAGAATTCCCATATCTGAACTTGCCACAAGAAACTGGCAGGTCCCTTTTGATCCATTTAATTT
Organism: Ochetophila trinervis; assembly: GCA_003254975.1. Classification (NCBI taxonomy): domain Eukaryota; kingdom Viridiplantae; phylum Streptophyta; class Magnoliopsida; order Rosales; family Rhamnaceae; genus Ochetophila; species Ochetophila trinervis. Next base: position 127,521 of record QANX01007014.1, on the reverse strand, counting down.
GATTCTCATCATCTGGATCCGGATCCGGCTCTAGCCAGGTTACCACCACCTTGAACCCAGGAGATAGAACCTTCTTGATCCTAGCATAGAATCTAGGCATGGCATTTTGAACATCATAAAGAGCCCATGTCTGCCCTACTGCAAAACATTCTACTTTTCTGTCCTTCTCAAAGTCACTGAAATCTGGATCAGGGTAATCAAATGACTGCGGGCCTGGATCACCCTTTGAGACTGAATTTTTCTCTGAGTCGTCATCTTCCATTGGTTCTTTAGACCTTGTATTCTTATGGGTTGTCCTACCTCCATTCAGTGAGAATTCCTCAACAATTTTCTTCTGTTTAACCTTCTGATCTTTTTTAAAGCCGGCAACAAAATTGGATTGATAAATAAAATTTGATTCCTCCTTTTTAGATGCATCTCCATATTCCCCTTCAGCAGCATGGGATGATCCACTACCATTTGACTTTTTTGAATGGCTTACAAAATCATCATCATCATCACTTAAATTTTCCTTGTAGGAAACCTGCTGCTTGTGGCGGGAAGATCTTCGTGGATTTTGTTCTCCAAAATATCCAAAGTTCTGCATGCCCTGAATGTCACCATTCTCATCAATTTCTATATCTTCTTCAGTCTCCGCACTATTATCAGAGTCAGAGCTTTCACTTGATTCTACAACATGCTTCCTATCTCTCTTTCGATTAACCTTCTCTGAGGTTGTGCAAGAATTTAAATCTACTTTCTTACCTGAACTTTGAACTGTCTCTGCTCTGAAATTCTTGCCACTTACATTCTGTTGCCAACGCATTTCCTCTTTTCTGGGACCACTATTTTTCTGCTGCGGGAATACTGGATGGCAAAAAGCTGTTGGTGGCACACCCTGCACATTCATGTCATATGCAGTGAAGGGCTTCTGGCATTGTTGACAGCGTATGGATCTATTGATAACATCTTCATAAAACTGATATCTAATCGAACAAAATGGGCATTGAGTCCAAAAAGTTGGGCGGGCATTTGATGGCACATCTTGAGCAGGCTGTTGTGACTGCCAGTTCTGTGGATTCAAACCTGACATATTACTTCTAACATTGTTTTGAGCCATAACATTTGAGTTCCAACGAGGCCCCTGTGGGGGTTGATAAGGTGCAGTTGGTTTAACCACAAAAGCCCGACGTCTGTCATGCATGGAACGTTTATCTCTATCCAAGAGCACTCTTTGAGCTTCTCCAATTAGTTTAAAAGCAGCTTCTGCACCAGCAAAATTGTTTTTATCGGGATGAAGTTGGAGAGCAAACTTTCTGTACTGCTTCTTAATTGTTGCCTCATTGGATGTTTGCTCAATCTGAAGAATGGCATACCAATCCATTTCATCCCCAAATAATTTCCGCTCAGCAGAGCAATGAACATCGCAGACCACAAGCATCTGAGAAATATTCTCCAAATCAGGAAAGAGTTGTTGAGCCTTCAAAGCAATCTTACGAGCCCCCACAAAGTCCTTGCTTTGCATCTTCTTCTCAGCAACCTCCTTGGCCCTGACAGCCTCTTCTTTATTACACTCCATCATCTTAAGAAAACCTGACTCAATTACGTAATCAACGACAACCTGGCTACATTAAATCCACATGAAAGATTGGAAATTAATGTAGCCAAGTTAAGATGAAGAGCCTCTAGCAGCTTATAGAAAACATAAATCCCCACCAAACTTCACCTCATACATTCATCTCTCACATTAAGTATGGCCATGCAAACATTTCATCTATGGAGCGTGAATTTAAAAGCCTGCCATTAAAGAAACATAAACCAAGTAATAAAAAGAGATACGTATCAACAACTTAATTCATCCATCTGAAAGGGACAGGCATAATAAGATGCATTTTCACTGTTAAAATCAAATTTAGAAAACACCCAATGGAACAGCAACACCACCAACCTTTCATCTTTATCCCCCCAACAGACTTTAATAAAAAAAATCATGGGCGAGTTCCACACAAAGAACCATACACATTATAGCACTTAATAGAAAAACAAATATACCACCACTGCTTCACAAATACCATTAACTCAACATTGTAACCCAAACCCACTAAAGTACCCTATAAGTGAACTTATACGCAGAGACTCGCCGGGAAAATTAACATAAGAAAATCAAGATAAAACCCTTTAAACGCTGAACAAAATCAGCGCAGAAACTGTCTGCAAATTGGCAAACTGAGACCCAGAAACATCATGTCATCCAAATAGGTTAAAAGCCAAGTGATTTTTAAGGAAGAAAAAAAATATTCATATTCATATGCATATGCATATACATATATATACCCATTATAGACCCCAAAAAAATGAAAAAAAAAACCAATAAAAAAATTAGTACAACAATCAAATAAAGCGTTGTTACAGATACACACTTAAACATTTATTTAAAAAATAAAAATAAAAATCGTTCTGAAAAAAACAACAGAATTACTGATTAAGTCGAAGACTATATTGAGTAGAAGACGAAGATAACAATTTTAGAAAGATTAACGCTTACTTCTTTGTCTTGGATGAGAAATCGCGGAGAATAAGGCCGGTGGGTTTGAGAGAGAACACTAAAAAAGAGTAGGATTCTCGAAATTGGGGAAGAACAAGTATAAGAGTTTGGGTTATTTTCTATTATGCCACTGGTTTGGCTTTATAGGAACTTAAGTTGTAATTCCATTGAAATTGAGGGGCTCTTTCGATGAATTGTTTTATGTACTATTTGCCAAATTGTGAAAAGAGCTCTTCCTTTTTTTATTTATAATTTGCCAAGCATGAGAAAAATCTCTCACATACAATTCTCATATACTTTCTATGTGAGAGTATTAGTTTTTCAAAACAATTTATATATATATATATTTGAGTTTTTTTTTTTTATGAGTTATATTTTGGAGATTTGACAAAAATACATTCATACATGGTAGATATTAAAAATATATATATAATTTTACACTATTAAAGTTAACTATAGTTTTCTAAAAAAACAGTTAACCAAGGTTTTTTATTACAGTTAACCATGATTAAAATATGTTGTTAGATTTGACCCAATTATTAAATCATTGAAAATATACTATAAAATCTCTATTTTCCCTAATTTATAATAAATAAATAAAAAACCATGGTTGAAAAAACTTACTTGTTGACTAAGTTGATATTCAGAATATCTATTATGCCCTTCTAGTGAAAGGATCTTTATCTATTGGACTCACTCCAAAAGTGCTGAGCAATAATCTCTCAAAATAATGGCAATTGGTTGTAATTATTTTCAAATCTCAAAAGCTAGATGAAGTAGTTATTTTAAGGAGAATATCTTGATTCAATATATATTTTATGTAACATTAAAAATATTATTTTCAGTTTTATAGTATTTGGATTATCAAGCATTATAAGTAAATTCATCTCTTCTCTAGATATCCCTATGTAAATTTTTATTAAGATGTTTATAAATTACTAATTTGAAGAAGAAACATAAAATCAAACCTTCTCCAACTTCCCTGGTTATTGAATATTATAAGGTATTTTACATCCACTTTCTTTTAGATTTGCTAAAATTATAATTAATTTTTTAAAGTTTGTCCTAATGATATCCCCTTCATTTCCGTTAGATTTTCATCCGTTAAATTTATTCTCTCTCTTACGTGGCGAAGTAAAGTACAAATATACTCTCTGCTGATGCACTAACGCTGACGCACTGACACTGACATCTAAAGCCAAATTTTATTTTTAGCAAATTTCTATATATATATATATATAGAACTACAAAAAAATTGGCTTTGGATTTTAAAAATAAAACTAAAAAATGAAATTCAAGAAAAAAAAAACTATCTATTGGGCTCTATAAGCTAGGGGTGGGCAAAACCGAACCAAATCGTTGCTTTTGGTTCGGTTTGGTTTGATTTGTAGAAAATAATGGTTTGGTTTGATTTATTATATTAAAAAACCGTCATTAATAGTTTGGTTTGCGGTTTGGATAATTTTTGGACTAGACCAAACCGTAAACCGTACTTAATATTATATATTTATAATATTTATTATTATTAATAATATATATCTAATATATATTTTTAATTTTTAGTTTTGATTGTAATACTTTATTTTAATTTAGATTTTGAATTGTAATATTTTTAATTTGAATTTAGTATTGTAGTATTAAAATTAGTTTAAATTTGAACTACAAAATTAAATTTTAGTTTTGTAGTTATTTTGGACTGTAAAATTAAATGTCGCAGTCTAAATCGTTAAACCAAACCGTACCAAACCGTTTATAAATGGTTTGGTTTGAATGATCTTAATGGTTTGGTTTGTTGTTAAGTTAAACCGCCATCTATGGTTTGGTTTGAATTTTTATAAAAAACCATACCAAACCAGACCGCGCCCATCCCTACTATAAGTTCTCCAACATGTGAATTTTATAGTAAAACCCTATATATAGAGGAAAATTCTAGAATAATGATATTTTTTAACTACGAAAAAAAAAATATGACTAAAACACTAAAATATATCATATTGTTGTGTTCTGTATAACAATCTTTTTATTTTTTATTTTTTTTAACTCAATAGTCTAAATGCTATAAAATCCAGAGCAAATTTTAAAAAAAAAAAAATTTAAAAAATAAATAAAAATATCTTTGTTGGGGAGCTTATGGAGCCCAACAAATATTTTTTATAGCAAATTTATATATATATATATATGTATAATATTTTTAGATATAAATTTTTTGTCTTTTAATTTGTAATTAAAAAAAAATGTATATATATAATTCCATGTCTTCAATTAAGTTTGGTAAAAAAAATACATTTTTGTATTAATTGAAAAAATCAGTTAGTAGGGAGTGTGATTGCAAAACAAATAGAAGGGAGGGGGATGTAATTTAGATGTCAGTGTCAGATGTGCAAAAAACTATAATGCTTTTATCCAGTTAATTTTAACAAAAAAAAATAAACGGAAAGAAAGATGATGTAATTTTAGCAAACTTCAGAGATTTAATTGTCATTTAGAAAAATTTCAGAAGAAGAAGATATAATATACCCATATTATAAAAACAAATTAAAGAAGCACCTTCATCAGTTTGATTGCCATCTACTGTACTAATTTATAGATGGATATCAGTTTGCAAGAGAGAGAGAGGTCCTACGAAATTATTATTATTTTCTTCTTCTTCTTTTTTGGTAATCGAGAGGTCCTACGTATATATAAACAAAAAGTTTATTGTAAATGTGTACCAAAAAGGAAAGGGTCTCTGAAAAGCTTGTAAGAAAGAATACACAGCTGATATTAGACATGGAAATCTGGTTAATGGCAAGTTGAAACGCTGATCATTCTGAAAAAAAAAATTAAATAAATAAAAATGTTCTGAAAAATGTAAACTTGCAAGAGAACAAGAAACATGTATGTATAAATGCTTTACCTTCTTATAATTAAGGAAAGTTAGTGATAATAACCTTTTATACAGCATAGAACAATTCTTAATTACCATAAAGTGTAAATTCAGCTCTGGTAGAACCACTTGAATCTACAACATCTTCCTACTGTACAAAACTCTACATCCATAATAACCTCACTCTTCAGACCCTTTTGTATCATCCATAGCTACTGGGTTGCCGAGTTCGGCACCCCTGATGATCCCTCAACCTTTTCACCCTCTTGTGCTGATGAAGATAAAGGCAAATCCATGTTTTCACTCTCCGGCAGTGAAGCATGATCCATCGACAGATCTCTCTCTGATGATCCCTTTGCATTTTCACCCTCTTGGACCGAAGAAGATGGATGCAAATCCTTGTTTTCGCACTCTGGCTGTGACTCAGAAACATGATGAGCAGTTGCAGCTTCATCTTTGGATTCTGATTCCTGAGGCACTATGGCAACCAATTCCACTTCAGATGAGCCAGCAACATTATCATCCTCTGTAGTTGAAGAAGGTGGAGGCTGATCCAATTTTTCAGAGGAACTGCCAACCAATTCCATTTCAGATGAGCCAAGAACATTATCACCATCTGATGTTGAAGGTAGTGGAGGCTGATTCAAATTTTCGGATTCAATCTCTGGAACGATCCTACAATCTTGAGAAACATCAACATGATTACCCATTTCAGCTGGAGATCCTTTCAATTCCTCCAATTCCACTGAGCCAACTACAACATCATCAGACAAGCCCTCAAGCTTTGTTTCCTCCGTCACTACAGAAGGTCCTGGCAGGGCAATGTTCTCCGACCTATCATTGTCTGGCACTAAAATTTTAACCTGAGTTGAAGACAGCACACAATTCTGAGATCAAAATAATAAAAACAACATATACATATACAATAAGAATTATGGTGGATGTTATTAAGAAGCCTTAGCTTTTTCTCTTTTTCTTTTTTTCCTTCTACTTGAACCCCTAATTAGAAAAAGCAGGCATTACTAATCTTGACCTAACGCTGTCTGGCACTACTGTACTAACCTGAGTTGAAGACAGCACACCATTCTGAGATCATAATAACAAAAACTCTTGAAACATTTTATTAAATAGTTTCCATCTCTTAATTTTGAAACTAACCAACATGGATGGATAGTTTGGAAGATTTCTAGGACCACAAGAATTTTGTGTTTTATTTCTCAATCAATCACACTAACCTGGGATGCATCCAATTGATCATCGACCTCAGAACCCTTTGATTCCACCACTGCTTCTAAGCGGCTCATTTGATTATTTCCAAATGAACCATCAGCCTTTTCTTCCTGAGTCTCTAAAGAAGACGAAACCAGATCCACCTTTTCTGATACAAAATCTTCTGGCAATAACCCAGCATCCTGGGGTTTATCAATTGTATCCATTTGATGACTGATTTTAGCAAAATTCTTGTTTGATTCATTCAATGTCAGGGAGCTGCCCTCCTGACTCTTCTCAGATAAGTCCTCCCTCCTTTCTAACAAATTTTCCAGAACCAAAACATCAACATGAGAAGCATCAATCAGATCCCTTACTTCAGCTACAGGAATTTGTGGCTCCGCCACTGCCATGGAACAGACATGATGACCCTTCTCAGATGAGTCCTCAACCTTCATTTCTTTTTCTGCAGAGGAAGAATTTACAGGTAGAATTTCGCCAGCCTCATCAGTTTGGTCATCCACATCATTTTTAGACCCTTTTAGTTCCAGCTGTTCCTCTAAACTGCCAATCAAATGCTTCTCAGGTGACCCAGCAGTCTTTCCATCCAAATTTGCCAAGGGAGACGAAGGTAAATTTATATTTTCTAAATTACTTTCTGGCAAACTTCCACCAACCTCGGAAGCTCCCATATCATTAACGATCTCAAGTACAGAGTCTGCTGATTCTTTAAATGTTACTGGACTGCTACATAGAGCTTTATCAACTAAGCCCTCAGTCTTTTCTTCCTTTGTCACTATAGAAGATGAAAGGAGATTCATGGTTTCCGATATTATAATTTCTGGAGAACCAACAACATCATGACCTGTACCCAATCTATTTTCCACCTTAGCCTCAAAACCTTCCGACCTCTCAAGTTCTACTGAGAGCCTCAATGAACACTTCTCCAATGAGCTCTCAATCTTTTCTACATCTGTCACTGACGAAGATGAAGGATGTGCATTGTCTGACAAGGAATTTACTGGTGACATCGTGCCGACAAGATATGAATCAGTTTGAACATTTATAGCCTCAAAACTGTCCAGAATTTTAACAGCCCCTTCAGCTTCAGAATCTTTTGATTCTTCAGGTACCAAGCTGCAAGTTGGACCCTGCTGATATGAACTTTCAATCTTATCTTCCATGATAGAATCTGATACAACCTTTTCCAGCAATCCCTCATTATCCTTGGATGAATCTAATTGTATATGCATTTCAACATCTGAATCTTTTGGTTCCTCTGGTTCCTCAAATGCTGGACCCTTCTCAGATGAACAACCAATCTTTTCTTTGGACTCTAAACAAGAAGGCAATAAAATAACTTTATCTGGCAAAGTCTCACTGCCCTTTGCAGAATCAAATTGAATATCCATTTCAGCTTCAGAATCTTTTGGTTCATTCAAAGCTGCCAAGCTGCCAAGAGGATCCTTCTGAAATGAACCATCAATCAGTTGTTCCTCTTTCAACGAGGAAGATGAAGGTGGGGCTTCTGATATATTTTCTGGCACAAAACCACCCTCACAAGAAACAGCCAACTGATCACCAGATTCGGCATCATCAGATCCTTTTGACTCACCAACTGCTACTGAGTTGCCAACTGGACTTCTCTCAGAGTTATTGAACTTTTCTTCCTTTGTGACCAATAAAGAAGGCAAAGTTATCTCATTTGATATTTTTTCAGGTTCCATAAAAAGATTATGAGAACCATCCATTTGATCACCCTCAGAGGGGTCCAAGTCCATATTGCAAGCTTCAACACTGTGATCAGTACTTTCAATTTCTTGCCTTTGTGTTCCAACCTGAGCTTCTGGGATGACTTCAGCATCACTAGATTCAGCTATGACCGACTTTAAAGGGTCCGGCATGGTTTCGTCTTTGTTTTCAGTAGCATCATTTTTAGCTTCCAAGTTGCCAATTTCAGAAGTCTCCTGCAAAGACTCACTGCTATATCCCGAGGCAATATCAGATGGTCCACAAGTAGCTCTGCTATCATCGACTTTCGGTGAAAACTTTGAACCTGCAACAGTGGCTTGACCAGAGCATTCAGCACCTTCAGCTTCAGCTTCATTAGAGGGCAGAACCACTTTCTCAGAGGGACCCTCTTTAAAATGAATACTCATAGTTGAGGGATTTCCAAGGCTTCCGATTTCAAGAAAAGGTTTTTGAAACTCAGCCACAGAGGACAGAATAACAGAGGAACCCTTTTCAAAATTATCGCCACTGGATTGATCTCGAGTCACAGGAGGAATAGTTGGAGAAATTTCATTGATTCCAATATCAAGAGAACAATTTGTAGACTCATTTATGGTAGGCTCTCTATCATTTCCAGGCTGAATCTCAGCCATAGGAGGCTCCAACACACTGGAATTATCTGGACTTTGAGAAATTGGGGATTTAGGATGCTTACCATCATCATCAGCCTTATCTGAAAATACAGGACCTTCATGGTTGATTTGATCTTCTGGAGAAGTTAACTGAAGCACTTTAACAGAAGGCTCCATTTTGTTCCCAGAGCCACTGTCAGTCATAGCAGAAGTGACCACTGTGCCTAAATTTTCAGGAGTCACAGGAATAGGTAGAGTGGATTCTGGAAAATCATTGGACTTCTCTGTTTTTGTGGAAATTGTCTGACATTCAAATCCTCTGGCATCAAGATGAGAAGAGTTTGGAGACTCTTTTGTTAACATTTCAGGCTTCACTACACTTGGAGGTACCAAAGATGAACTTACATCATTGCCAGAGGCCCATGTACTAAAACCAGGTGGACCACCATCAGGTGATTGTCTCTGAGAAAGTCCAACATCCCTTTCTCCAGCACTGAGAGAAGCTGTACATATAGCTTCTGTGTTAGACAGCGAAAATGCATCTTCATTAGAATGTTTTTCTGAGTCTGCCATTTTCACAACAGAAACTGCAGCAGTCTTGATTTCCGGTTTACTCAAATCAGTCATCAGAACATGGGTGCCGTCTGCTCCAGTTCCAGATTGTTTTTCATATGTCACTGGAAGATCAAGAACAGTAGCTGTCTCCCGAGTTGGCATAGTTGAATGTGCTTTATCCTCCAAAGTTTGATTTTTGACCACTTCCACAACAGTCTTACTTACTACAGGTATATTAAGGACAGCCCTACCTTCTTTCCCAGCAGACTCCCCACTTTTGTTTTTTGACAAGCAAGTTCCAGAAAATACCTCTTTCATAACACGTGCAACATCATTTACATTTGCCGTTTGAATTCGGCCTAAAGCAGAGCTTTTATCAGAGGATCCAAGACCACTGTCAAGTGTTGTGGGAGGATTTATTAATTGCTTCATTGGAGTAGGACTAGATTGCTCTTTTCTTTTTGGATCCTGACCAGCTAAACTACTAGTCAAATTGACCTCAGATATCTGAGCCTGAACAACAATGTTTTCCTGTGTATCAGTTCCATGCTTGCCTCTTAGGACAGCAGACTTACTTCCAGTTGTATCAGCAGACGTATTCTGGGATTGCGAACTTAAATTTGAATCCCGAGCTGCTGAACCATCAGGTACAGCAGATATTGTTAGAGCCCGTTTCTTTCCCCTGCGACGGGGTGTTTCTCCTCTAGGTGTAGCCTTTCGACCTTGTCTTTTGACTTGTAGGGATTCAGCAGGGAAGGCAGCAGTAGATTGAGAGGCTGCAGGAACAGAAGGGTAAGGAGGGGTAGACTGAGGGTTGATAGCAATTTCTGTAGCAACAAGATGCATTGCCTTACTGATACATTCCATTGTAGTGGAAGTGGCAAAAGAATCAGCTGAAGGAACAACTAGAGCTGCACTCATTACGGTAGATGTAACTGTAAGAGTTCTATCCGCCAAACATGGGTCCTTGGTCACCTCAGGGGAAGTCTTACTTGCTAAAGTTACAGCTGGAGCAACACCTTCATTTCCTGAAAGCTTATTCACTTCCAGTTTGGATGAGCAATTTTCATTGGAAGCATCCTTTGTCAGAGATGCAACATTGAACAGAGCAGTATTTTGACTTTCTCTGGATGGGCCTGCACAAGATTGGAGCTCTTTAATATCAATTTTCAGTCCTAGTGCTTGGAAATGATTGAAATTAAAAATCAAGAGTACTTACCCATGGAGATCCTATCACTGTCATGTGTGGATGATGAGATTTCTGACTGCTTGCCCTGAGCTAAGTCAACTGCCTGATCGGTTGCTTTTATCTCTTGAACTGAACCTGCTAAACTAACAGGTACATGACATACTTGCTCTTGTATAGCATTGGCTGGCTCCTTGGCAACATCTTGTTTGCTTTTCATGGCTTGACTCTCTTCCAAATCACCAGATTTATTCTGCGAATTTAGATTTGGTTTTAAATCCAGACCAGTTGACACATCAGGAACAGGAGGTGATACTACTGCCTGCTTCTTTCCCCTACGCCGGGTTCCACCTACACCACTCTGAGTTTTCAAACTTTGCCCTTTCATTTGCATGGGCACAGAAGGACAAGGAGAAGAGGATTGAGATACAGGATTAACACCTTGCAAAGTAGAGGTTTGAGGACAACTCAAACCCGTAGCAACACCATGATGAGGATCAGTTACATCAGTACCTTGTGAAGCAGCAGAACTTGGTAGTGAATCAAGACATTGGACCAGAGGCAAACTAGAAACAGTTCCAGCAATGACAGTGGCTTGATTTCCTGATGCATTCATTGATTTATTCTGTTGAATCTCATTTTGTTTTAGATCTGGTCCAGTCAAACCACCAGTAACAGCAGGTGATACTGGCCCCTGTTTCTTTCCCCTACGACGAGGTGCTTCTCCAGAACTTTGAGTTTTCCGACCCTGTCCTCTTCCTTGCATGGGCACAGAAGGGCCAGAAGCTACTTGAGATCCAGAAGTAGCAGAAGGGGGAGTTGTTGGTTGAGAACTAGGTGTAACCCCTATACCAATGTGATGTACAGTACCACTGACACCTTTTACATTAACCACTAAAGCATTGGGAGAGGAAGTTGTTTCGGAGCTAGATGTTGTTCCTCTCTGAAACGCTAAATCCACTTTGCCAGTTCCAGAAGGTGATGTAAGAACCAAAGGATTTGGTGATTGATCTGTAGTAGCTCTTTTTGGCCTGCCACGGCCACGCTTGGCCGGTGGTGTTACCTCTTTGCCTTGCTGCAGATGTGGTGGTTGGATAGTTGGTGCTGGTTGGACAGTGGGTGCTGGTTGGACAGTGATTGCTGGTTGGACAGCGGGTGCTGGTTGGACAGTGGGTGCTGGTTGGACAGTGGGTGCTTGTTGGACAGTGGGTGCTAGTTGGACAGTAGGTGCTGGTGGAGGTGGTGGGATTGATGGGAGGGGTGGTTGTGGTAAGAGTGGTGAGTGTGATTGGTCTGATGAAAGTGGAGCAGGAATTTCTGTCTTAACAACAGCCAACACAGATCGAGCGGTATCCATTGGCAAATTTGTATCTTTAACTTCTTCCTTCTGTTTGCTAGGAGAATCAGGGGAGTCAACCTGACACATCTTTTCAAACTCCTCTTCTGTCCATTGCTCTTCATAGGAACGAACCTATAACAGAGAAACGTCATAATTAATTACAAATGCAGTTGCAGGACCAAGCTAAAAGGGAAAGAGGTGGTAATACAGCAAGAAAATATTCAGGCCACGGAATCAGATATAAAGAATACCTCTCTTGCTCGTTTTCCTCTTCCATAATGTTGAGTATCAAGACCCCCAAGATACTCACCCTTCCGCTTGACACCAACATTTGACACCATACCAGGCCCAGGTTTTGGCACTTCATAAATCTTCATTACTTCATAGAATTCCTTCAAATCATCCTCTGTAACAAGGCGGGAAGGCAGCGGAGGAAAGGGTTCAGAACTATCTAATCCCCCTTCAACTACCAGCTTCCTCCATGTTGCCTGAGTAATCAAGCCAGTAGTTTCCCATCAAAAAGAGGTAAATACATAATTACATATACAAATGCATTCTCATATAGCACAAAACCAATATACTTCCAGACGTCAAATGTTTAAATGCATACCATCTCTGCTTCCCGCCTTTGTTTATCAATAGATTCAAAGACATCAATCTCTGGCTCACTGCAATTGGAAAATGGGCAGAAATGAAATTCAGCTTGGAAGCAAAGGATATAACACTAGTTTGAGGGAAGGAAAAAAAAATTGGCACTTAAAGCAAAACAAAGGTAATAATGACTTCCAGGCTCTTGACATAAACATACACAGGGCAGAGCATTATTGGTACCAAGCTATGATACTAGAACAGTCCCTGGAACTAATAAATCTATTAATTTTCAATTTCAAATATATAAGTGCCTTCCAGCAGCAATAATCCACAATGCATCTTATATGCCACATATTATTTTACAAATGGAATAGGGCAGCAAATTCATGGTTGCTTGAGACCTAAAAAGAATATGTAGCCCACCAAGCAAAATCACATAACACCAGTTCTGAGTTGGGTAAGGTCCACATAAAGAAAACTTAATTGCATGGACATTCAACTATTCACATACACAAATCCTCCAGGTTTCCTGCCCGACCTACCAAAGTGTCATTCTAAACAGGAACATAGACTTCTGCAAGGCCCAAGCACATTGTGGCTGAATGAACCATCAAACCAAGTGAAGATAGACAAAAACAGATAATTCCAAATATCTACCTGCGAGCTAAGAGATCATTTAGAGCATCATCATCCAAAACAGGGGCAGCTTCCTCTTTCTTACACTCTCGAAGAAGCGATTCTAGATATTCTCTTCGATCTTCAGCACTGAGATAAATCATTTAACAGAGCACTTAAGACCCTGATTTAGACTATGTAAAAAATGTCAAATTCAGTTAGGGTCACAACCAACCTTGTATTATTGTCAAAGAAACCAGCAGTTATGCTCTGATTAGCAACTCCCAGTTTGTGCTCAGCTGAAGCTCTGACTTGTTCTTCAACAGTTTGGACCTTTGATGAAATAGAAAGGAAACATTACAATGAGCAACCATAGATTTGGACATAAAACAATCTACAAAAAACTACAAATGCAGAAATCCCATATCTAATTTGATATTACAGCACTCAAAGTGTCTGTCCATTTCCATTTGACCAATTAGCTCCACAATCAATATATACTAATTTATTATTTTTATAAGAAAATATATACTAAAATTTTAAAAGAAACCTACAGCTGTAAATAGAAATTGTGAAGACAATTTCAATTAAAAGAAGATGTTCATCACAAGGAAGTTGGAACTCTAAGTCCCCAATTGAAGTTACAAGTGGATGAAAATGCAAACATAAAAAATGGAAACAAAAGCTGAAGATGTTAAAATGATAAAGCCTAATATATATATATTTTTTTTTCGGTGAACGCTTAATATATTTAGTTATTTACCAAGCATCACGATATTACCAAGGGAAAAGCTACTTACTGTTTCAAATCGAAGAACAAGCACGTCCCTTTTCTGGCCAATTCTATGAGCTCTGGCCTGGGCTTGCAAATCCACCTAACCATATCAACCAGAAAAACAAACAAGCTTTAAGCTTCATAACCAATGGTTTCAATTTTGCAAAAATCAAGAAATGGTAGTTTCAAAATTGCCTGTGGATTCCAGTCAGTATCAAATATGATCACCGTATCAGCAGCTTGAAGATTTACTCCAACACCACCAGCTCGAATACTATCATGGCATTCCAGAAGTCAGATATGCAACCTCTCTTGACAAGGTTCAAATAAATGCAATCATTAAAAAAAAANAAAAAAAAAAAAAAAAAAAAAAAAAAAAAAAAAAAAAAAAGGCAAATAATAATTTATACTCATTTTTATTTCTCCATAACATTGTGCACTGGTGGAACAGGGTGAAGAAAGAAATAAATTGAGTTAAAAGAGGCAAAAGCATATAAGTAGCTTGGTTCCAGGAATATGAGTGAGGGACATCTGATAAACATTCATAATTTGATTCTTCTAAAAATTGAAGGATCCATTCACCAAATGCACTCTCAGAGATACCACATAGGGCCATATAATAGCACTGTCCCTCTGTTACTTCCTCCAATTTTAACACCTTGTACCACTTCCTCACTTCCCCCAAGCATAAAAAGAGGGGAAGATGCATAGTAAGACACATACCCACCCTTTTCAAGGGCAATGTCCCAACCACTTACTACCTCAAGAAGTGAAAACCTGAAAGGACACTAAGAAAATAACAAACATTCAGAATCACCTGAGAAGAAATATAAAAACCGGTGAATTTGGTCTATTGAACTGTTCAATGAGGGCACCACGTGCACCCCCAGATGTCTGGCCATCCAGTCGAAGGTACCGATATTGCTTGAAGTTGAGATATTCCTCCATAAGATCAAGTAGTCGGGTCATTGTGGAAAAGAAAAGAACCTGGAGAGTGGCAATTTGCAGCCAGTGACAATATATCCAAAACTAGAATATTGCAACACAAGTGCATGAAAATTATAGAAGTTTTTGAACAGACAAAAAGTATTACACACCCTATGATCTGTCGCTTTTAACTTGGGGAGTATCCGATCTAACATCTCAAGCTTCCCACAAAGTCTAATAACAGTTGGGAGATAATGCTTAGGTATCAAACTATTGACCTGCAGGAGAAATATGGACAAACGTGTATTTAGAGGCAAAGTAACATGAGCAAAAAAAGATAATGAAAACATGAATTAACTCAATACTAGGATACGGACAAAGAAAGGAAAGGAACTTCAGAGAACTTGAAAACTAAAGCCACTGAGAAAAATTATTTTCTTCACCCTTCCCTCAGGCTTTTCAAAAAGCAAAAAGAGATCAATCAAAAATAGATAGAACATGCCTCCTCCGCATGAAGCTGGCTGAGATAAGGATGATTGCATATATTGCGAAGCTCCATAACAGAGTTATGAACTGACCGAGACTGTAAAATTGAGTGTTTGCAGGTTAGATAAGAGAATAGTAAATATTAAAGAGATAGCATAGTATATGAACTACTTCGCATTTTGAAGGAAAAAACTAAATAAGGAAAGAGAACAGTACCTTTGAACTTCCAATTGTTCCCAGATTTTCTTCAACCCTCTTCATCAAAAGCTTCTGGTAAGCAGAAGCCTCACATCTTATAAGTCTCTCAATCTTTTCAGGCAATTGATTTTCAACCTGGTAAAACAATTAAGAATGCAAGAGCATCAGAGCTGAAAACTTAAGATTTGTAAACCAAATAACTTATCGAATAAAAACTTCAGCAATATAATTCTAAGCATTCATAAGTGAAATATAATATCAAATGCTTAAGCTAGTGTAATTTGAAACCTCCCTTCTTTTTAAAGGAAACTTTTCATTATGATGGAATAAAAAATAGAAAAGAAAGGATGAGAATCCCCAAATGCACAACAAAAAGATCTAGACCGAAGAAATGCATACTAAAATATTTTTTCCATAAATCCTCACAGGAAATATAATTCAAATCTACAGATAGATTAAGACCACCATATTGTTATATTGAAAATCACACACACATCATAATTCAACCCACCACTAGGTTCATACCATCGTTAAAGTTACAGAAGGTGAAATTAACAAACTCTTTATTGTGCACTGAACATCTCAGCATACCTATACAAAATTTAGTTTTAGCGCTGAGACATTTGGTGTATGACCATGTTAACACCAAAATGCCTTTGCCATAAACATTTAGGGTAGCGAATGCATTTTTTATTTTTTTTGTCAAATAAAAATCTCAAAAAACAACTTTAGAGCATTACAGACATGAATGGACATGATTGTGTATGTGAGACATGAAATACCTATATCTAACCAGTCATCGCTAACTGTTTCTCTTGAGATGTACATTTACAAAGAACAAAAAAATTTAAAGCCAGACAAAGCATGCATGCACAGAGCTATATATTGCAAATAAATCAACTTCAATGTATCTGGACATACTAAAAGCACTTCCCAAGTGGAAATAAGAACTAATAAATGCAAGATATATTTTATGGACCTTGTGTTTCAGCCTCCGAAGCACAAATGGTCGAAGTACTTGGTGAAGACGATTAATGATCAAGAGATTCTCCTCCTCAGAGAGTAAAGCCTTGTCATGATCCAAGAACAAATACAAAGATTATTAGATATCCATGCAATTGCAAAATAATAATAATAATAACAGTAATAATAAATACTAACAATATAAATAATAATACTAACAATAACAAAGCAATGATATAAAATAAAGAACCAAAGAAAATCAATGTCCAGAAAGCAAAGCAAAGACAACACTTACTTGATCTTGCGAGTTATCACCGTTACTTTCAAATGGTTTGTTGAACCACTGAGAAAAATCCTCTGAAGAGTTGAAAATATTAGGTAACAGGAAGTTTAGCAGTGCCCACAACTCCTCAAGGTTGTTCTATTTGAAGGAGAGAAACAAAAAATACTTGGCATATCAAAATGAATGCATATAAAAGGAAAACCATTCTACATTTGTTACACTAGAACATAAACCAGCATGTAATAATAAGTAAGAGAAGCACACAAAAAGAGAGCTTCTAACCTGTAGTGGAGTTCCAGTTAATAACAATCTATGAGAGCTCCGATAATGCTTCAACTCAGCATTTAACTTGCAAGAAGCATTTTTTATACGGTGTCCTTCATCAATTATTATATAATGCCAGTGTATTTTACTTAGCCTTGGTCTGTCATGCTTGTTCATTAGATACTCATATGTTGTCAAAAGGACATTAAATTTCTGGTGAACAATTCTTTCCCTGTAATATAAGGAATCACAATGCTTAAAAATAACATGATAAAAGAAAGGAAGAAGAATAAAGCAGCTGTCTAGGGTTAATGTCATTACTTGAATAACTTGCGCCTCTCCTCTGGAGGCCCAGAATAGATGATCTTATGTATAATAGGTGCCCATTTGTTTATTTCTGATTCCCATCCGGGTAAAACTGAAGATGGTACAACCACTAGAAAGGGTCCTCTATCGTTTTTGGTTTCCATCAGGTAACAAATTAAAGCAATAACCTACAAGCACACATGCTATCAGAATCCAAACACATAAATGGGAAAAAAGACCAGCCAAAGACAGTATTATAACCAACCTATACCTGAACAGTTTTACCAAGGCCCATTTCATCAGCCAGGATACCATTCAAATGATTGTTGTATAGTGAAACCAACCACCTTAGGCCATTCATTTGATACCTGAAAGTCAGAAACTATAATCGTTAAAAATTCAAACCAAGAATGACAACGATTAAGTTTTTGCCTTAATCTACATCAACTAAAATAAGAAAACATAGAAACCAATGATAATTGAAATAGAGAATTAATAGTGCCACAGATAAAAAATAAGAACCAAAAACTTCCAAGCAGTTTAAAATCTAACATTAAAATATGCATATTTTACTCACTCTCTTAATATTCCACTCTGAAGACATGATGGCTGATCTGCAATGCTCTCTTTTATACTGCAATAGAAATGTAGATCATGGGAAACTTTGATAGAGCATGTAATTCAAACTTATCAGCAGTCTAAAGCCATGGAAAAAATTATTTCACCAGGACAAAATGAACTCCACATTATAGAGTAACATAGTGAAACATTTGAAAATAGACAATAATGGAAGGAAAAGGACCAAGAATGCTAATTTTAACCACTGCTAAACAAGCATAACAATCATGACCAAATTAAACCTAATCTTAAGCAGCAAACCGCATGAAATTAACAAAGCCATGTCAATACCTATGAGCCATCAAATAGTACTTTTCATTGCTTTCCAAATAATGCTGCAAGGCAGTTGGTGTTAGTCAATAACTGAATGGGCGAAAATTTTAATTAAACAAAAAAAATGGAGCAAAGAATATGAGCTTGCCTTTGCTTGATCACTTTCATCTTCATTTTCAAATGCAGTCTCATTCTTTTCAACAACACTTGGAGCTCCTGTCTCATCCATATCATGTTCAAATCGACTTGCCACAGTCTTTGCCTCCTGTAGCTTGGATCCAAGCTTTTGAAGGTATTTCTCCGTTTCTTTAAGAAGTTGCTTAACACGATCAGACTTGGCATCCTATCATGTACACAAAAGATTTCATGCAAATAGAATAAAAATAATAGGACACAACTTTCATTTCAGTAAGAAATAGTTAAACAAACCTGCACCATTCGAAGATATCCTTCCACATCATTGATCTTTAATAAATTAATCTTCTCACGTTGGATCCGATCAATCTTCTCACGATGGATACGTTCCTTCCTCTTATGGAATTCCTTTACATATTTATTGAAACCCTTCCACCGTTCTCTCTTAAACTTGAACACGTCGTCAAGTCTTTCCCTGAGGTGCAGGGAATTGGCAAATCAACAAGCATTATCATCAAAAGCAAATCACTTCAGGAGAAATGTATTAAGAAAAATAAATGCAAAAAGCAAAATTATTATAAAAAAAAGGAAAAAAAAATAAAAGTAGCAGCAATGCGTACTTGTGAAGTTCTATCTCACTAAAGAACTCCTTCTGCCTTTCTCGTATTCTCTTTTGTCGCTCTTCCTTCATTTTCTGTTCAAACTTCTCTAATTGTTTTATTCTCCTACCATGTCTGTGTTTCTTAAATGTTTTCAAGCGATCCATTTCGGTAGTGATTGGTCTAAAAAAGTCATTCAGGAAATCACTGCCCAAATAAACAGAAACGATATTAAGAAGTGACAGATTACTGAAAACTGAGAAAAGCTGCCATAAGCAGAGTAACACAAAAATAAAATGTCATAATCATACTGAAAACCAGAAGACAAATATTAATTCCATCCAAAAAAGTACATCACAATGCAATTTTTCATAACCTCAAAGTTTTATATCCATGAATAAAAGACAGAAAATTTTCTTTTCCCAGTGTCGCCCAATAACATTATTCACAATATCAACTATCCAAATTATGGCATTGTATTTTAATTCTAATACTTGAGAATGTGAAGAAAAAGTATTAATGTAGTTCCTCAATATGACTTCCGTATTCTCAAAGTTAACATCTGATAAGGGAGAACAGGAGTGCAAGAAAACCACTTGATGCATAAAAAGAATATAAATAACCTTCGAAGACGACGTTGAAGCTCCAATAGTTGTAGTTTCTTAAGCTCTATGACACTTTTTGTTTTTGCAGATATATCTTCAGACGAGCTCACATTCTCCTAATTTAGTAAAAACAAAAAATGTGAGGAACATATAACTTCAAAAATATCACTAAGCCATTCATCAGGTTCAATGCACACTGCAAGACAATGATGATGTATTAAAGAAACATAAGCATATCCATAGGACAGTAAAAAATGGTAAACCACTTAGTTTAAAACATACAAAGTTCAAACATAAATAGTTAATTAAAGAGTCAGTAACACGAGATTTAATAAGCCAAGGCCATACAGGCTTAACACACTGGCTCTGAAAAACAAAAGTTAAAAGAAGAAATTAGATCCCAGCCCAAGTATTACAGCCAAAATAAAGTCTAACAGGATTACAAATTTAACAGAGTACCCATCAAGGACCACTGTACTTTGAATCTTCATCATCAAAAAAGTCAACTTTTTTTTCCTGATTGTTACCAAATGAAATCAGATACCTGGGATTTTGACAATGCGAGAAAGAAAAATTTAAACTAATGAAAACAATTAAGCAAAATCATGACACGTAGATTTTCATTGAAATCGTCATTTATAAGGCAAAAACACATCTATATTGCAATATCATTTGCGTAACAGATATCTTATTTGTAGAGTACGACCTATCTAAGATGTGACTTTTTGGAAACAAGCAGGGTGAACACCATAGAATGGAATATATAATGTACAAATTGCCCTCTAATGATGTGTACTTTATGAAGTGAAGCTGAAAATATATGTACCATGTAACAAATGAATACATTGAAGCTGCAGAATAAAGTGAGATTAACAGAAACATCAATGGATAAATGGGTATAAATATTAATATTTGTAAACAGTATACAAAAAACCTCATATCTAACCACCAGTAATTCTCTCATCAGGGACTTGCTGTCCGGAATTTATCCGGGACAACACGTATCCTTAAAAGGATAGACGTTATAATTTTAAGGATACATGCTGTCCCGGATAAATTCCAGACAGCAAGTCCCTGATGAGAAAATTACTGTTCTAACCACTATCTTTTTTTAACATTAGCTTCCATCAATGCTTCTAACAATTCCATAAAGACATGCAAATATCCACCTTTTTTAGCCAATTTTCACCAAGAATATTGTTTACATAGATATATATTACTAATATTTTCCCCTCTATTCCATGTAGGCAGCCTCAATCTACGGATATTTCCGATAATATATTAATTCTTCACAGAACAGTGAGCTCTCATATATAATGTGAGTGCCTTTTCAACTATGTCATCTAATTCATAACTTACAAGAAAGTTCTCCTTAAATAAAATCAAGAAGCTCCCCTTCTATTACAGTAAGGTAACACCAAGCATATTATTCTTTCAACAGAAACAACTGTCGGAGTTGGTCAAAACTCTACCCATCATGTAATTCTAGGGCACTTGAGTTGAACATTGCCTTCAAGACTCACTCCTCATTACCCAAATCAAAGCTACATTCAATGAAAAATTTAACCAATTAACTTCAATGTCTTCAGATTCCAAAATAAATATATTTCCACAACAGCATTTATTATATTAATAACATTCCAAGGCCAAGGAAAAAACAAGAAATTGAAACTTTTCTATGGTTATTCAAAAAGTCAGTGGTTTAGTACGTAATACTATTCCTCCCTTTGTGAGCTTCAGATAAGACATTTCATTTGTCTTCTATAAGACAAATTAACAACAAATGTACAGAAGGCACATTCCTCAAAGCATAAATTAAGTAATAGAGATGTGCATAAGATTACAAAGTATTACCAACTCTCAAGCACAGACCTTTAACTTGTGGAAAGACGCAGCAATTCTTTGCTTTGCTTTCAGCTGTTTTAGAATCCAATTTTGCTCTTCTAAATGTTTCTTTTTCTGCTGATCCATAATCCATTTCTCTAACATGGTGTACTTAGTAGAAGGTGGTGTGTCAGTAGATAAAGAGTTATCTTCCTCAAATTGCTCTGCAGTAAAACTAGTCCCATTTTTCAATGTTTCAGAAACATGAACTACTTTCCGCCCATCTGCAAAGCATCCATTTTGAAAAGCAGAAACCTTAGAATCATCTGCGACAGTTACCACATCTTTTGAGCATAATGAAAGAAAGAGCAGCTTTTAATTATATAATTTAGCTTTGAGTCACAATTCTAACCCTGCATTGCATGTTTTTGCATCATATTAACATCCTTCATTGGAGGTACTGCATGGTGATCATTTTCGATTGCAGAAACTGGTCTCCAACAATCCCTGACTGAAAAAAGAAGATAAACTATTATCAGTATATTGATTCCTAGAAGAACTATGACTTGAAAAACTTTTGACACTAACTAGGTGCATTATCCTTTCTTGCAGGCACCATCTCATGCTGAACACTGGAGGTTGGCGGTGGTCCTCTAGAAACATCATTAGAGTTACCAACTCCAGTCCAACCAATCATCTCAGGAGTCATTTGCCTATTCATGGCTACAAACGAGGCTTGGTTAGCCTTTCCAACTTGCAGGTGGCCATTCTCCATATTTTCCCCAGGAATAGTAACAGTTATACCACTCCTTCCACCAGAAAAATCATTCTTTTGTGATGTCATTGCTAGGGAAGATGTTGTTTCCTGTGTTTGCATTTCAGCATCAGGCTTTTTTGTAACTAGGAGAAGTTTTCTTTCATCTGCAAGTACAGAATGGTCTGAAGGTGGGCCACTTTTTTCCTCCATTTTTGAGTTCCCAGCTTCTTTAGATAAGGATTCAGTTTCTTGGAATCTTCCAGTGGATGAGGCACCTGGAGGGATTTTATCAGTTTCCCTGGCATTGTTCAGTCTTCCAAGTGGCATCATGACCTCGGGAACAATATTTGGATCAATAGAAGATTGTGCTTTTCCTTTATGGTCGATCAACTCTTTGCGAGGTCCATCAGCATTACTCCCTAAATTTCAACAAGTTAATAAATGGTGATTGGTTTAGATACTAATGATAATAATAAACAACAATATTAATAATAAAAACACCAACTTATATAGAAAAGGGAATAAATGTACACACCTTCTTTCGGAAAGATGTTTCCAAGTGCAATTTCAAGATGCAACTTCTTTGGCATCAACCCATTTCTACACATAGAAAGCACTACTCAATACAATTAAACTAAGAGTAAGTTTAGAATCACATGGTATCCTCCAAAAAAATCAGATGATATGATGCTATCTACCTGAAGGCTAAAAATACAAGACACTGAGCTCTGAGTTGTTTCAACTGCTGTTCCTTAAATGGCATACAAGAAGATACAGGAGATTTTCCAGTATCTCTAGGTGTTGCACTTCTAAGCATACTCATCTCAGATATGTTGTTTTCCCTGGCACCCTACAGACATCACACACAGGCAAGTTAATAAATATATTATATAGCAAAGTTACAAATTATTCCACATATACAATAAAATTAAATATAATCTACATAAATTAAATTTCAGCAGAGGAGGCAAATTACACAAAAGAGCATGATAACTAGAAATTAGATACCTGAGAAAGTTTACTTGCATCTGCTAACATATTTGAACTTCCTCCATCGTGCTCCAATACTTTTCCAGCTGAAAGCATTGCACCACCAAATTGCATTGGACTTGAGAATCCAGATTCTGCAACTGGAAATGGACTAGAAGCCACAGGAACCTTCCCAAACGGATCTAAATTTCCATGAATAACGTCATGAGGTATAGTTATACATGGACTCAAGAAAAGTCCCAAATCATACTAAGACTCAAGAAAAGTCCCAACTCATACTAACTGTTCAAATTTTCCAACTTTCTAGAACTTGAGGAGAAAGGAAGAAAATTGATAGATATTGTATAATATTTTATACGAAATAGATATTAAGCTCCAATTTTAAGCCCAAGACAATCTTTCATCACACAGTTCATAATACTAAACTTTCAGCCCCAATTCTTGCCCTTATTCAATTTATAATAATTTGCTTATTAAAAAAACAGGTTAATGACTCCAAACAAA
Organism: Ochetophila trinervis; assembly: GCA_003254975.1. Classification (NCBI taxonomy): domain Eukaryota; kingdom Viridiplantae; phylum Streptophyta; class Magnoliopsida; order Rosales; family Rhamnaceae; genus Ochetophila; species Ochetophila trinervis. The sequence goes on along the minus strand of QANX01007014.1, from coordinate 103,766 downwards.
GAAAAAAAAAAATTGAATGCTTAAAACAGTATTTCATAAATCCTTACTTGATCCAACAGATGCAGCTGTTGACTGCTGCATTGGAATTTCTGCTGTCACATTAGCAGGAACTGGATTAGATGGAAACCTGGGAACCTGGGACTTTTCAAATGGCACTCCAAATTTATTTTGATTCCACACACCCATAATGTCATGTGTGGATGGTACTACACCAACTTGCTGCTGTGCCGAAGGACTTTGCATAGAGGACACTTCCAAATCTTCGGGGAACTTTGAACTTGGAGCTCGAGACATTGGATTGCTAATGTTTGGTGAATCCAACTGCTTATCTATCAAATGTTGAGCCTCTTGTTTGGACCTAATCGCCGATCTCATGCTACCAGATAAGGACGGGAAGTTTTCCATTTGGCTACAATTTGGAAGAATATTAAAAGTAGAAGACTGTTCAACTTTGTTCATCTTTCCCTTCCTTGGAATACCTACAGTGTTACGAGTATCAAGTTGCTGGGGATTTTCATTGTGTGGATCCATGGGACCTGAAGTATCTCCCCTCTTTCGCTTACTAGTGGTCTTTTTGGTGTCTTTTTTATTCACCTGTTTTTCCCAATTTGCCGTATCACGCCTTTCCTTTAACTGCGAGTTAGTGGACCTAGAGTCCAAACTAGAAGGACTTTCATGATCAAAAGACTGACTACTCCGATGAGGTTTAGGTCCTTGATAATAGTCATGTCCTCCAGTGCTTGGACCAACAGGCGGCCTGCTTGATCCAAATGGATCAACTGTAGACATCTCATTTTCAGCCAAGGCCACTTTGGAATCTTTTGGAACCCCAGCAGCTTGAGAAGACCCTAAAGTAAAATGATTCAGGTTCTAAATAATTGGTCCAAATGCAGCACAGTGATAAAAGCACTTTATTCAAAATGATATGAAATCAAAATAGGATATTAACAAAGAACAACATACCTCCAAATTGTGTTGTTGCAGAATCACCTGTTTGAGTTCCAGCAGCCATAGGAAGGCGCGATGACTTCAAGGCTTCAATATCAAGACCATGTTGATTTATAACAGTCTCCATTGCCCTTGAGTCAACAACAACAAGTTAAGAGGAAATAATAAGGTAAAAGGCATGAGGTAATAGATAATAATATCAGTAAACTAAAATCATATCAAGCACTTAAAATCTACAACTGCTGAAGATACACTAAAACAAAAGGAAAAAATGAGAATAACAAAGAGTGTCTAATGAGCACTGAAAGCACTAGAAAGATATAGACAGTATAAATGCATCAATGCAGCCACACATGCAGATCATAAATGTATCATATTTTCCCACTACAAACATAAAAATAGTTTAATGCTTCAACTGCATAAAAAGCCATAAATGTAAAACGAAAACAAACATTTAAACCAACCTAAAGAAGCATGAACTATACCTTGATATTACTTGATATGGCATAGAATGCTCCTTCCCACTAGACTTCATGTGTTGTAGTATCTGATTAGCTCAAAATAAGTGAATATTCAGCATAACAAAAATCAGAAGAGACAGATAAGGGAGCGAGACATAGAGACCAAATTATTTAGAGAAAAAAACTACACGAACCACATAAAGTTTAGCAGCCAATTTCGCAGGCTCATCTTTAGAATCTTGAATGAGTTTGTGCAGAAACTTTGCTGCCTCCAACTCAACATTATGTGAAGACGCCATCTCGTTTGAACTACAACAGTATTATTAAAGGCAATAAAATCAATCCCAGCAAATAAAAGTCAAGCACTTCACTAGTATATCATCTAGAACACATCTAAAAGACCCTCCCGCATGAATTTGAGCCAAACACCTCTCCTACATTAATGAAATGTCAAGCTCTTGTTAAATTAAAATCCATATGCTCTTATTAGTTAAAATCCACACGCCCAGGAGATATTTCTAATACATTTTTTTCTGTAATTATATTTTATTATTAACCTCAGTTCTTCCAATTTCCTAACAGAAAGTTACATATAGCTCAACTATATCTATATCTATATGTTTCAAAATTACAAACTAACCCAAACAAAAAATAAAAATAAAAGAAATAAAATAATAATAACACTTGGTACAAAACCCGTTCATGCTACCTCCAATTTTCCATCAGATCCTCGATAGAATGGTGCTTGGATTCAGGTAAAATATTTAATGCAAGAAAATTCGTCTAATTCTTAAAATTTAAAGTCACTTTATTTGGTTTGGTTTGGTTTGTTTTGTTTTCTAAAAAGATACGGAAAAAAATAAAAATAAAAACTTACTCACCTATGAAATCAAGCCAAACGCGTTGAATACGATAGCGCAGTTAACCATCAGCTTTCATTTCCTTTTTTATTCCGAAGAGATATAAATTATCAGCGATAAACTACGAGAGCAAATCGAAAGCGATCGGGAAACTCTGCAAGAGTTCTGGCAGTTTTAGGGCTTTTCTTTCGAAACCATGGAGTGGAAATAGTGAAATTCCTCCTGATTTACAGTGTCGTCTTTCGTCTTATAATAATAAAAGCCTAAAAGAGCCCACAGCAACCTTTTCTTTATCACTTTTTTTTTTTTTGGAGAAATATATTTCTTTTTTGCGTAAATCTTTTTGGTTTGTAAACAGTTAAACAAAAGCAGACCGAAGTCCGAAGCATCCTGATTTCTGCAAATACGCTGTCGTATTCTCTTCTCCGTCATGTCATGTAAAATTCTGAAAAAACCCACATTATAATCACTAATTATATATAGACGAAATAAGAGAAAATTATTTTGATTTTTGGTTAACGGTCGCTTTCAAACGATTTTGTGTGTTTTCTTAATTAAAAAATATATCATTTTTGTGCTCAAATCATTTTGTTATGTAATTTAATAAATTATTTATTTTGTGCTTTTAGCATTATTGTATAGTTTAATGGGTTTACAAATCATTTTTATATATTCATATTTCCTTAGAGATTTTAAATTTCAACAATAATTTGACAGTGTTTTTTTGTAAAATTATAAACAAATAAATTTATGAATAAAATATTTGTTTTTCGTATAATGTAAATGAAGAATGAGAAATATTTTAAATTCTTTTAGAGGAAAAATTCAAGTGAAACCTCCTAACAAAATTACATGGTATGGAAAAAAAATTATATGATATAAAAAAAATTACGCATTATGAACAAAAATTACTCAATATAGACAAAATTACACACTATGCAAAAAAAATTACATATAATTGAAAAAAATTACATATAGTTGAAAAAAATTACATTATATAGAAAAAATTACACATTATGGGTCCGTTTGGTATGCAGGATCAGACTGGATCGGATATAGCTGGTAGGATTGAATCGGACTGGATAATGCAGGACTGGATTTCTCAAATCCTGTCCTGCGTTTGGTGTAGGACCGGATTATAATATAGGATTTGATATATTGTGTTTGGTGCAGTCTCGAACTGGACTGGATAAAAATTTAATTTTTTAATATATTTTATATTTTTTAAATTACAGTAGAAAATGTAATTAAGAATTATTAATTTAAATAAACATGATATATAAAATATATTGTAATATTTTTTTAATTATAAATTTAATAAAACATAATATTATGTCATTTAAAAAAATATTAAACATAATTTGATACAAACATTATTATTTTTTCTGAATTACTACTTTCTTTTTTTTTTACAGTCATATCTACTTATTATTACTAATATTTTTTACATTTTTTTTAAGTACAACACGAACATTTTTTAAGGTAGATTATGGCATTTGGTTTCAGTCCGTGCATTATCATTTTTCCAAAAGCAGCATTGGCTTGTCTAAGATTACATTCACTACAATATCCCTCAGTCAATGTATTATAGCTTATTGAATTAGGTTCAATGCCCATCCGAATCATCTCATTGATGATTTCTCTGGCCTTCTCCATCTTACCAGCCTTACAAACCCCAGTAAAAAGTGTGTTATGTACTATCATATATATATATATACCACAATTATCATTTTATTCTTAATTTTAAAAGCTTCATCTAGATTTTCTATTTTTATAAGCCCATCAACTAAAGAACTATAGGCAAATACATCAGGCTTCATCCTTGCATCAATCATTTCTGATAATACAAATTATGCATCTGTCAATCTCTTTTTCATACAATACCCATTAACAAGAGTTGCATAAGTGTAATAACCAGTGCAACCAAGAAAAATGAGAAAAAATAAAATAAATTAAATCAAAACTGCTCAAATTAACATTCAAACAAAGAAAATTCTTAAAAATTCTTTACCTTGTGAAGCCTAAGAGCCTTTTTCATGTTATTATTTTTACAGTGCCCATTGATCAAAGCAGTATAAGCTACCACATCAGGCAAAAGGCCCTTAATTACCATTTATGAGTAAATACCCATTGCAGCATTCATGTTCCCCATCTTACAATAACCATCAATCAATGTAGAGAATGTGATTACATTAGATTCGAAAGCATTTTCTGTCATTTGAGAACACACCTTAAGAGCCTTCTCTAAATTGCCTTATTTACAGTACCCATCAATCAACGAATTATATGTCACAGAATTCGCAATCACACCTTCTTCCTTCATTTTTAGCAAAAAGCCATTTGCTTATTCAACTCTCCCCATAATACAGAGCCCTTTAATCAGTACGCTGTAAGTGAAAACATCAAGCAGAAATCCATGCTTCTCCAACTCCACATAAAATTCCATTGCAACAACAGCAACATTCATAATATCGATCAGGAAAGAAAAAAAAATTAATAATACCATCAAACTCGCTTCAAAAATCATCACAGAAACATCAAATTGCAAAATGCCTACACAAACTAACAGCATTAACACAGTCAAAACCTCATAATCATCGAATCTCAAACAAATAAGCTAAAAAAAAAAAACTGACATTAAAAGGAGCTTGCGGAGTCTGCAAGCTGAGAGCTTGGAAGGAATTCTTCTTGAATTTTTCAGTAGAGGCATCGTTCTCAGCGATGTACTTCCATATCCGGCCATCAACTTCCTCACAACAAATCAACCTTAAACTAGACCCAATGAACTCATCCTCAAGCAATCGAAGCTTCCTAACCTCGGAACCAGCAACCAAAGAGACAGAAGAATGAACGAAAAAATCGGAAAGAGCTGAAGCAAGACCAGCGCTAATCCTGAGGGTCTCCCGAACGAGAAGCCTCGCATCTTAAGCAGAGGTAGCAGTGGCGGTGAGGGTTTGGGAAGAAGAAGGAGATGAATAAGGCTTATTGAGATTAAGATGAGGAGGAGCCATTGATTTAGAGAGCTAGATCGAAGAAGAAACGCGAAGGAGATGAACGCGTCGGTTGGAAACCAAGGGGGAGAGCTTGGTTGAATGAAACAAACGCGCACTGTAGAAAAAAATTACATAAAATGAATGAGTTTCATGCAGAAAACCCTGTTGAATTTTAAAGAGGTTCACTTAAGTGGAATCCTTTTTAAGAAGAAAAAATATTTTAAATTTAACTGCAATGAATAAATAACTCTCTAAAAGTAATGTTTGGATGAAATAAATACATACATTATCTATGTTGCTAGATGCTTATGTAAAATATATATTATATATATTTTGTTGCATGGAAAATAAAATAATTAATTAAGTTATAGTTTAATTATAGTATATAAATTAAATTACATACAATTATTCATCAATATGTAGACAAAATAAAAACATATATTACTTATGAGCGAATTATATACATCCGATGTGTCCTTAATAAATAGGCCTCCTACAAAAAATTGTAATTGGTCTCAAATCAAAAGTAGGCTTGGAGGGCTAGTGAATTTTTTTGACAAAGGAATGAGCTTTTGAAAATAGCATTGCCTTTAGGCTTGTACCACTGTATAGGGGTGTGCAAAAAATCTGACTAACCGATTAAAACAACCGATCCAATCAAATCCAACATGTTTGGATCGGTTATTTTAGTATAATTAGATTGTATCAGTTTTAAAAAATCAAAAACCGAATGTCGGTTCGGTTCGGTTAGAGGTGTTAAAAACCGACCAAAACCGATCAAATCCAAACCGACCATTTTTTTTTTAACAAAACATATGACAATTAGTTTAATATTATTGGTATGTAGGCTTTGTTATATTAGCTTAAATTTGGAATTAGATTACTCGAATATTGTATTAGTGTAGTAATTTTATTTTGTTTTATTTTAGTTTAATATGTTTATTTGTCATGTTATATTTTTAATAATTTATGTGTTAGATTTTGAAAAAAATATAATTTTTGATGAATTACTTAGTGGGTACTTTATGTGTTAAATTTTGAAAAAAAACATAATTTTTTAAACAAAATTTAAGCACAATAATTTTTTGGTACAAAAAATAGCTCAAATGTCAAATATTAAAAGTAAAAAAAACTCAAAAATTAAATTTTAAAAAGTTTACAAAAATTAAATAAAAGTTGAAGCCAAACCGATCAAATCCAATTATTGTATAGATCGGATTGAAAAAAATAAAATCAATCACTAATTAGATCGGATTGGTTATTTCTAAAATATATTGGATCCGATGTACACCTTACCTCTGTTGACCTAATTATGTTTATTCTTACGGATATGGCCTAGACCTACCAATGGGTCACCATTTGAATGATTGAGTTTTTTTTTTGGGTGAAATTGAATGTTTGAGTTTTTACTGTGATGGTGTGCCACCTAAATTTATTTTTCCCTGTTAGCTCTATGGGTCCGTTTGGTACGCAAGATCGGACTGGATCAGATATAGCTGGCAGGATTGGATCGGACTAGATAATGCTGGACTGAATTTCTCAAATCCTGTCATGTGTTTGGTGCAGGACCGGACTGGATCGGATATGATATACTGTGTTTGGTGCAGTCTCGGACTGGACTGGATAAAAATTTAATTTTTTCAAAATATTTTATATTTGTTTGATTATAGTAGAAATTGTAATTTTAATTATTAATTTAAATAAACATGATATATAAAAATATATTGTAATATTTTTCAAATTATAAATGTAATAAAACATAATATTATGTCATTTAAGAAAATATTAAACATAATTTAATACAAATATGTCATAATTGTTCTCAATAACATAAACAACTACTAAAATTGAAAAAACAAAATACAGATTAACCTAATACACATGTGCTAGTATACTAATAACAACAACTCCAACTGTGCAACCGACAATTAAACCGATGCAAAACGAACATCGATTTATGCTTCGATAATTAGGTATAGGATAATGCTTCACAATAATTTCAAACTGTTTATAACTAATCTAATTTCCTTTCTCCCATCCCACTCCTTAATTCTAATAAATAAAATAAGGGAATGTAGAAACATGCATACAACCCAGAGAAACAAAGACAAAACAAAAGAAGACAGTTGCAGATCAATGATCAAGAAGTACTTTGGGAAAAAGCGGAAGCAAAGTTCCTTTAATGGATTCATATGTGAATGTGTAGATGGCAGAAATTGGAGCTGAAGATGCAACATTGGTAGCAATTCCACGGTAAAGTCCAGTTAAACCTGAAATACATAAACTCCATCAAATTCCTTTACAAGGCTCTTTGGGCAAGTTACATATAAAAAAACCCTTGTAGTTGTTATACTATAAAATTGAATTTTGCAGGTAAGGCATGGTATATTTTATTCCAAAAGAACAACTTACCTCTATCTGAAACTATTGATTTCCCAATGTAGCAGACAGACTTCTGTTCTGCAGGGCAAGATTGAACAACAGTCTTAACTGTATCAACAGGATGAAGACAGAGACTAACAAATACACCAGCCAATGCCCCTGCAAAGGCATGCTCTTGATTACCAAGACTGTAATGAGGTTTTCTACCAGCTAATGAGCATAACACCTTCTTACATTCATCCTCCTCACTGACAAACTTTACAGGTTCTTTCTTTTCGTTTTCAAGCAGTTCATTATCATCAACGATATCTTCACAAGCGCCATTATGGGTAACAACCTAACCTAAATAAAATGCAGACTAACAACAGTCTTAACTATATCATTGAATGCAGACTAACAACCTAACCTAAATAAAATGCACAAATTGCTGGATAACAAAATAAGAGGAACAAAAACAGATCAATAAAAGAGGGTGTCCAATCTGCAAATGGAATTGGAAAGTTTACCCGTAATTTAAAGGATTCAACTACTAATCATGATGATTTTTTACCAAAAATTATTTTCAAATAATTTCGGTAAAAACAGTTAACAGAAAGCATGTTAGAAGAACTTTTACCGTTCAATTCCTTGCTTTACCTGTCTTTAAACTTTTTCTCTCATAGAGATTGAGTTTCAGCAAAACAGGAACTCTGAAATTGAAAAGAAAATCACAAGTCACACACCAACATGCACTAAATTAACAAGAAGAAAAATCACTCGAATAAGACGGAAAAAATGTAACAGACCACCTATACTCAAGTAGTACAGCATGGTAATTATGTAATGACATTTTAAAATTATACATTTTAACATCTGCTGTAATTGAATTTACAAAACATATCATACTCAACACTAGAAAATTAACACTCAATACTATGTCTTCAATTTCAAAAGATAAAGTAAAAGCTCCATTTAATTCCCAGGAAATACAGGAACTAGAAAAAAACTAAAACCTTTTAGCACATTAGACTTAATTAATCACTGCTTGCACTACAAAAATCCAATACAAGTATTCAGCTTATTTTAATGTTAAACTTCATCGGAAAAAGTAAAACAACTTTTAACCAGAACAATCAAAAAAACATCTCAGCTTTCTCAGCAAAATAAACTGAAAATTTACTAGTAAAATACATAAAACACCAGTACTTACACGCAAGAAGATGAATAAACGGATGTATATGGAGCGACTATCAGTGTACGATTCATTTTCCAGAGAAAATTCGTGGGAATTTTAGGGTTTAAGGAGGGTGGGTTTAAATAGAGAATTGTACGGAGCATAATTTCAAATTTTGGTTGTACATTTCTAAAATGTGCGTCGATGGTGAAGAACTGGAAATTACTACGAATTTTCCAGTGAGGTGGTTGTACCGTATGGATTTGACCTTCTGCAATGATTGGTTATGTAGCGCCGGTAAAATGCTATTCTTGATTGTGATTGGGGTTTGCGCATCATGATGACGAGAGGAGCAGCAGAGGAGAGGGGGAGCTTTGGTCTGGAGAGGGGGAGCTTAGACAGGGGAGAAGAGCTGTGGAGAGGGGGAGGCCAAGTTGAGGACGCGGCTGGAGAGGAGCAGCAGAGGTTATCCGAGTCCGCTTCGTTTATCCCGTGTCTGCGAGGAAGATTCGACTGAAGGCTTAAGTCACAGGACCAGATTCGGCAGCAGGATTTCTCAAATCCCAGTCCAACGCTCGCCAAACGGCAGATAAGGGAGAGGACCGGATTTGAAACCCAGTCCGGTTCCTTTATCCGACCAAACAAACACGCGCTATAGGGTTGCAGAGATTTACTTGTCACTTGAAAATAATAACTTTTGTATAATAAAAATATATTTTGCTTTGTTGAGCCCAGTAAACCTTACCAAAATTGGCAACAACTTTAATGGCTCTATGAATGTATATTTTTGATTTGTCACGCGAGTAAACATTCGTTTAAAAAATTAAATACATTTTTTTGTCCAAATAGCTATATTTAAAAACTTTATTAAGCTGTAGTAAAAAAAAAATTAGATATTGTCATAGATACTATATAGCCTCTGGTAAACAATATAACTCAACAAAATAATTTTTACCAAAAATATAATATTTTTTAAAAGGACAAAATAGATAGATACATTATTATCAATTAATATTATTTTTTTAAAGAAAAAAATTAGATATACACATTAATAATTAATTCGTATTTAGATAGAACTATTGTAAATCAATTTTGAATTGATTGTCTATTGAGTGAACATTCATATCACATTAGATGCAAACATTTCTAGCTCCTAATAAATATGAATGTACAAAGCCAATGAAAATGCTTCATCCATTTTTATTTTTTTTTGGTTCAAATGCTCTACTCGTATTAAACTAATACCTAAAATAAATGCGCGTCTCCTAAATGGATGAAAAATATCATATAGACTATTTATTGTTTATTTTTATTTCAGAATATATATGAAGTTTAAAATATTTCATATATACCATTCATCTTTAGTAATTTTTTATTATCAGCTCTCTCTCATAAGTGAAAGTATAAAAAATCATAAATACTTTTAAATAATTTTGAAATTATGATTTATATCTAATATACACCCTGAAGTTCAAACTTATTTCAAACAAAAAAGCTTTTTTCTATGTTTTTCTTTTTTGATTTAGTTCTTTTTTTCCTTTTTTAATTTTTGATATGCACATCACTAAGAAAAATAGAATAATAAGCAATCAGTTCCCAAAAATTTATTTATTTTTAATTTTTTTATATGCAAATCAAGAAGAAAAAGAAGAAAAATTTATAATCTAAAAAAATGGGTCAACCAAATTACTTTACACTAATTATTTGTTTACTTTTTGAGAAAAAAAAATGAAAACCTAAGTAACAAAAATTCTGAAATTTGTTTCCCATAAATAAAATAGGAAAACAAAATAAGAAAAAAAAAACAAAAAAACAAAATTAAATAGTATGATTTTTTTATTTCTCAACTATCAAACAAATAAAATAACAATTGCAGTACCATTTAATACATATTTTTTCTTAATTGTATATTTTATATTACTTCAAAAATTACAAAAAATAAAAATTTACCTATCAAAGTATATACGAAGATGAAAAAAGTATCTGAAAAAAGAGCAAAATGCAAATGCAAAAAAGTATAGAGATTACGAAAATCATTTGTATTTATTTTTGTTTGTCAGTTATATTTTAATTAAGTTTAATTTTAATTAGATATAATTTTTTTTAAAATATACATTATTTATTAATTTTATTGTGAACAGATTCCATTGAATACTATTTTTAAATATATAATGTCTATTAAATAGACATTTGTTATATAAACAACAAAAATTTATATTCTATATACCATGTAGACTCCAACCTATAAAACTATTAAAAATGCTCTAAGAGTTATAATCTGATAGCATATATGATAAAAAGTGCATGCTGGACGATAAAAGATACCAAATAAGCAAAGCGGTTTTTGATGAACTTTGTAAATGGATTAGTCAAAAAAAAAAATTCAAAAAACTTTACAAACATCTGCTTAATTGTTTTATTTTTATTAAATTAAAAAAAATTCAAAATTTTAGAAAAAAGTGTATTCACATTATTTATTAGTTTTTTAATAAATAATTATCTATTAAAACTATTAAGAGAGAGGAATTTTTTTTTTCATAAATTGTTATCTATAAAAATTGAATTATTTCTTATTAAAAATTTGTTAATTCAATTATTTTATATTTTAACATTTTTAATAGTATAAAGGTATACTTTTTTTTTTTTGGTAATCAAGTATAAAAGTATACTTATATTTTACTCATACCTATACTTATATTTTATTCATACCATATGAAATTAATTATAAAGTATATTATTGATATATTCAAAATCTGAAGATCTATTTATTATAAATAATAATTTCCATGAGTCTTGAAATAATATTTCTGATTTTTAATAAAATATTATTATTTTATCTTTAAAATCTACCAGAAAGGAATTAACAGGAGAAAATGTTTCTAAAATATTTAAAACTTTATAATTTAAAATAAAAGTAAACAAGCATATGTATAAAATATTTCTAAAATATTTCAAACTTTTCCCTATAAATGCGTGTCCCTTGAAGAAAAAGCGTGTTCATCTCCGTACAATATCCCCAAATTTCAAATTACCGTGGCTGTTTGGTTACACCCCAAAACTTAATCCCATTATTTGATTTTATGTTCCCGCCCGTGCAGAGTCTCACACTTTGACTAAAATATTATGATGCCGTCTTAACGGTTATCATATCCAAAGCCTGTTTCCCCAAATTTTACTCTCTCTCTCTCTAACTGTTAACTTTCAAATCTGCAAGCGCTAGAGAGCTTCAAGCTAAGACAGCGACGATGAACCACTACCACATATACGAAGCCATTGGTCGCGGGAAATGCTCGGTAACGAAGCCAATCACCTTTCAGATTCTCAATTTTCCAATCGATATTTTTGCTTAATCTGATTTCGGCGAATGTTTTTGTTGGTTTTGATTCGTAAATTTGCTGTGAAATTTTTGGCAGACTGTGTATAAAGGGAGGATGAAGAAGACGATTGAGTATTTCGCGATTAAGAGCGTCGATAAATCGCATAAGAACAAGGTTCTTCACGAAGTAAGCAAATCGTTTTCACTTCTTTCTTCCTTTTTTTTTCTTATCGCTTTTTCTGTTTGTTTGCAGTTTAGATTTTGAAAAATTCAAGCTTTGGCAATAGATTATTTTTTTTATTATTTTTTCCCCCAGATTATTGCTTTGGTTGGATGCTTTGTGTTTTTGGATTTCAGATCGTGTGGATTTTGCATTCTGTTAAATTGTTTTTTACTTTCTTAATGTACTTATTTTCAGGTTAGGATTTTCCACTCCTTAGATCACCCAAATGTTCTGAAATTCTATACGTGGTAAGTGTTGCTGGTGGAGTGTTTATATATATGAATAAGCTAATTGGGTGTTCACATGAGATTAAACACTGATTTATGAAACTTCAGTACCTCATTCAACTTGTGTATCAGGTATGAAACTTCTGCTCACTTGTGGTTAGTTTTGGAGTATTGTGTTGGAGGAAATCTCATGACCATATTACAGCAGGTATTCCATTCTTAATATATGTATGAATATATATGTGTGTGTGTATATATATATATGCGTGTGTATTTTGTTTATATGATTATGTGAAGAATTGTGTTAATGTTAATCTAATTTTCCTTATGGACAAGCTTGATTGGCAGCAATCCATTGCAGATTTGAGTTTTCCAATCTGTTGCATATGTTACAATAGCAATGTTTAGTCGTTCTTTGTAGGACTTTTATTGCTTTAAATATTACTTTATGACTAGGTATTGGACTATTAAATATATTTCATAGCTTAATTTAGCACCAATTATCTTGATGCCGGTATGAAATATAGTAGGTTCCTTAGAAATGCATTACTGATTTTTTATGGATGAACTGCAGGATAGTAAGCTACCAGAAGATTCAATTCACGATCTTGCTCATGACATTGTCAAAGCTTTGCAGTAAGAGATGCTGACCAGTTCCATTAGTATTCTTTCTGTGTATAATTGTGAACGTATTTAATTATTTTGGATTTTTTTTTTTTGGTTTTTTATCTGGGTTAGGTTTCTACATTCAAAGGGAATAATATACTGTGATTTGAAACCATCAAATGTCCTATTGGACGAGAATGGACGGACAAAGGTACTAATGGATATAATTTTCCTCATATAGCTGGGTTTTTGTGAATGGGTTTTAGCCTATGTATGAACTTTATTTGTTTATCTCAATGCAATGCAGCTATGTGATTTTGGATTGGCAAGAAAATTGAGTGATATATCAAAAACTCCATCTTCCTCGGTAAGTTTTATCTTCTTTAATCATTACAGCATTTGACATCTTATTTACTTTTTTAATTAAGATTTGCATTCATTGTTTATTTTTATTATTCTTATAAATTAATGGACCTTCACCTCGATGAACCCATATAGTTGCCACAAGCAAAACGTGGAACACCCTTTTACATGGCTCCTGAGTTGTTTGAAGAGGGAGGAGTTCATTCATATGCATCAGATTTCTGGGCGCTTGGTTGTGTCTTATATGAGTGCTATACGGGGAGGCCTCCCTTTGTCGGAAGAGAATTTACTCAGCTAGTGAAATCCATCCTCTCAGATCCAACTCCACCTCTACCGGGTACTCCTAGCCGTTCTTTTGTCAATCTAATAAATTCTTTACTGGTAAAAGATCCAGCTGAAAGAATGCAGTGGACAGAGCTCTGTGGACATGCTTTCTGGAGAACCAAGTTTAGTCCAGTATCCCTACCGCCTCAGCCTGCCTTTGCTAATATGATAGAACCTTTTTCTAAGTCATGTCTTTCGGAACGTAATGGAGATAAATCTTTACAAAACAGAACCCCTCCTAAATCTCGTGAAAAAGGTGTAAAACGAGCTTCCGAGAAGGATGAGAATTCTATGATAGGGTCAAGAGGCAATGAGACACCTGTTAAGGGTACACCAGGCAGCCGCAGAACTCAAACAAAGGCCAGCAGAGCGGAGGAGAAGCAAAAGGATCCTTCTAGAGGTGTGAATCTTTTAAGATTGTCAAGAATAGCAAAAACAAACTTGCAGAGAGAGAATGAGAAGGAAAACTATCGGAGGCCCATGGCTACTGGTTCTGAGAATGATTCGGAAGTTAAAATTGAGAACACTGATATGGAACTTGATTTTAACGAGAACGACGAAGATGATGGACATGATGAACCTGAGGGAACTGATAGCCAAGCTAGTATACCTGAAGATAAGTTGTCTAGTCAAAATCAGTACCAGGGGAAAGTGGAAGATATGGAAAACAACATACAGCAACCAGATGCCCAACCCATGGCTAATTTGCCTGCCTCAGATGAATCGAGAACATTTGACCAGGAATCATCTTCAGAACACTTTGAAGTGGTTGCAACTCCACCCAGTGTTAACCCCCAGTTGAAAAACCAGAGAATTAAAGAAGGTTCTGGATCTGCACTTGACTATGATTCAACAAAACCATCCAATAACCTTCCACAGGTTCTTTGGCATCCATCTGATCAGTCAGTCAGACCTGTAATGCCTAGCAGAAAATCTGACAGAGTGTCAGATGTGACTCCTTCACTTCCCTTTGAGCCACTTCAAGCATCTGAGTTTGTGAAGATGTCAAAAGAGCGATTAGAGACACTCTTCAATAGGATAATAGCCATTTTTAGTGGTAGCAGCAGCATTATGGAAAAACAAAATGTGATTAGATACCTTGAAATGTTGAGCACTAATGCTGATGTGGCCAATATCTTGACCAACGGGCCAATAATGCTCATGCTTGTCAAAATGCTTCGACAGTCCAAGGCTTTGGCTTTACGCGTCCAACTTGCTTCTTTGATTGGTTTATTGATTAGACATTCTACTTTTATTGAAGATGATTTGGCAAATTCTGGAATTTTAGGTTCACTTACTGATGGCCTTAGAGATAAGCAGGAAAAAGTGAGGAGGTTTTCTATGGCTGCTTTAGGTGAGCTGCTATTCTATATATCCACTCAAAATGAGCAAACCAGAGATAACAATCCTCTAGAATCTCCATCAAAGGACAGTCGGTCTGCTTCTGGCTGGCAGGTTGGTTTCCTATATTACAATAAGTAAATTGTTTATGGGGCAAGGATTATGTAAAGCTTGATTTTTTTACCATGTGAATTGCATTTTCCTTTAAAAATGTATGAATCAAAACCTAGTTATCATTTTTGTCTAGTCTAAATTTTCCTTGCTTCTGGTAGTTATAAGTTGAAGTCTTATAAAGGATATTTTGGATAACTGTGTCCACTGTTACTTCTTTCCCTCCCTTCTACTTTCTGCTTTATCTTTAGATCGCTTATTGTCTCTGGGGCAGGTTCCGAATTCACTGATATCATTGGTTTCATCAATTTTACGGAAAGGAGAGGATGATATAACTCAACTTTATGCATTGCGGACAATTGAGAACATTTGTAGTCAAGGAGGGAACTGGGCAGCACGCTTCACCAGCCAGGATGTGATAAACAACCTTTGCTACATTTATAGAGCTGCTGGCAAACAGGAGAGCATGAAACTCACGGCAGGTTCATGTTTGGTTCGCTTAGTTCGTTTCAATCCTTCCAGCATCCAATCAGTTATAGAGAAACTTTCCTTCAAGGACATAGCATCTACTGTTGTCAAGGGCAGTCTACGTGAGCAGCAAATCAGCTTAAACCTTTTAAATATGGTCATGCTTAGAAGTCATATGCTCACAAATATTGGCAGGTACCTTTTACCACTGATGGAGGATAAACATCTTGTCCCTGGTCTTGTCTCTCTTATTGAGCAGGGAAGTGAAGTTTTGAGGGGCAAGGCGCTTATTTTTGTGGCTCTCCTTTGTAAGAATGGTAGGAGGTGGTTGTCACAGTTTTTTTGCAATGCAAGGTTACTCTCTATGGTGGACAGGCTCACAAAAGAGAAGGACAGTTATGTGCAACAGTGTCTGGAAGCATTTGTAAATGTCGTTGCATCTACTGTACCCAGTTTACTGGATATCATAACTGGAGAAATTCAGCAAATGATGGGAGGAAGGCGCCATGGGCATATATCTTCCCTTACAAGTCGATCTGCTTCAAAGACTAACATTCATTTGTTTCCTGTGGTTCTTCATCTTCTTGGAAGCTCATCTTTTAAGCACAAGGTGGTGAATCATCAAGTTCTTAGGCAGTTAGCAAATCTTATCAAACTTGTTGAGACTCCATTTCAGGTAGGGGGCTGCAGCTGAGCCATGGTGCTGTTAAGTATTTATAGTCTACATTTTAATGGGAAATATATATATATGCATATATATATATATATAGGATTGAATTTGATATTGACATAAATAAATTTTTAATTGATTTTCAGGGCAGGGATGACTTCCAAATAACTCTTCTTAGGGTACTTGAATCTGTCACAGAGGAGTCAACTGTAATCCTTGAAAGTCCTGACGTATTTATCAGTGAAATTCTCCCCAGTTTGGCTGTTCTATACAAGGGCAATAAGGATGGTGATGCCAGATTTTTGTGCCTGAAAATTTTGTTCGAAGTCAAGGTTATCTTTTTGAATGAACAATGTGAAGATGAGCAAAGGTCAAAGGATTTGGAGTTCATATCTAATAAATATTTCCTCCCTCTCTACCCATCCTTGATTGAAGATGAGGATCCTATCCCCATGTATGCACAGAAGCTTCTTGTAATGCTCATTGAGTTTAGTTATGTAAAAATATCAGATATCATACATCTTAAGACAATTTCACAGTGCTTTGAGTTTTTGCTTGGGGATCTCTCAAGTGCAAATGTTAGTAACGTTAAGCTTTGCCTGGCTCTGGCCTCTGCTCCGGAGATGGAATCCAAGTTACTTTCTCAGTTAAAGGTAGTTAGAAGGATTGGAAATCTTCTGGAGTTTGTATATGCCAAGGATATGGAAGATTTCCTAGAACCAACCCTTGGCCTGTGTAGGGCTTTTCTTCTACGTTCTGTCAGCAGCAGAAAAGGCTTCATCTGCACAAAAGAACCTGCTCTATTAGGTGATGATTCTTCTGAAGTAATTGGTCCAGTTGATCAGCAGCAAGGTGTAAGAGATATTATGGACTTCGGAAGCAATGTTGGCGTCTTGCTAGAGTTAAGTGCATCCTGTCAAGCAAACGTGGCAGATATAGCTTCTGAGTGTGTTGTCTTGCTGCTTAAGGCAGCTCCAAGGGAAGCTACTACTGGTTTGCTTACTAATCTTCACAGGGTCAGTGCAATCATCGAGTCATGGAACAGGGGGATTCCTCATCTATTGGTGCAGCGGATGCTACATGCAATTGGCTATTCATGTAAGCAATATCTGTCTCATGCAATGATATTGTCGATATCCATACCAGAGATTTCAAAGATTGAAGCCATTGTCTCTGAGCTCAAAAGTTCATGCATACCTGGTTTAGCCAATGCTGCTTCACTAGTTGCGGTGGAGTTACAACGCCTACCTCGTTGCATTTGAAATCTTAGAGGCTGTATGTTTGTTTCTTTTTCCCTCTAGTATGTTTTTGAAAAGCCGTTTTGTTTTCAGGTTCACTTATGACATTTATATTTTGCATGCAGGCACCATGCAAACGAAATTGACTCTTGAGAAAGGCATAAAAGACATGCTTCTTGAATTCTCTGCAGGGGGTCAATGACTTGCTAGGGGTGAGTTTTCAAAATTTTCTGCATAGAGTATTATCAATATTCATCCAGCTTCTTTTTGGGTTATCTTTGTAAAATCCATATATGCAATGTATCTTAATTGACATTATTTGAGCATATCTATATTTTTCTCTTCCGGTTAAAACGTGCCTTAAACACTTTGCTATTTTTAATCTTATTTACATGTTTTTTTTTTTTCTTTTGGGGTGTACCAATATGTATTTATAAAGTTTATCAAAAAAAAGAAAAAAAGAAAAAAGAAAAAAAAAGATGTATTTATAAAGTAGTACCTACTTGAGAGTTGAGACATTCTGATTCTAATTGGATATTCCAACGTTGTTACGAAGAAAAGAAAAAAGGACCCATGATTTTCGGGGAAGCACTGTCCTTTTCTCGTAGTTGTCAAGGTTATTAGTTATAACTTAGTAGATGCAAGAATCCATGTGACCTGAAATGTTTGCAACATGGGACAACAATGTTTGGTCATTGCAAGAAACATATACATATTTATATATTTCTTATAGTTCAGTTAAAAGTTGGTTGTAATTTTTTCCAATTCGCTAGACTACCTCACATTGTCAAAGCCAAGATAGGGATTTTACATTAATACTTAGTTCAATGTTCTTTTTCTTTTTCTTTTTTTTCAAAAAGAAAAAGCCTTAAAGGCTTCATTTTTTACCTGGGGTACTTGCTTCCAGGAATTTTCTAAGTTATCTTTGAAAATAACGAAATGAAAGCATTCATATGAGAGTATTCAAAAGACCTTTTATTTGCTTGTAATCCATTCATATACTTTTTCCTACCTACCTTCACTATTCTAAGAGGATCCAATGCCTTATGATTTCCAAATTGTATATCTCATCAATTTGCTTGGGTAGACAATAAAGGGTAATTTGACATTCTAGCTAATTAACAAGATTGGGGATCTTAGGTCTTCAGATAATCAGAAAATCAGGGAAAGCAAAGATCACGGGCCAAAAATGATACAATTAAATAAAAGAAAAATTTACCCTCTTTTTTTCACCAAAACAATTTCTTACCCCAACTTTGTCTCTTTACTTAACATGCCAACCTGTATTTTCTCATAATCATCCACTTTCCACTAGCCATGTGGCACATGGACCCCACCTAAACCTTAGTCATATAACCCTTTAAAAGCACCAAATCATAACATTTCCACCCAAAAAGCTCCTCCTTCATAACCCCACTTCCTCTTTTTCTTTTCTTAGCAAAAAAATCCTTTCATTTTCACAAAATATAAACCACTCTCTTACTAAGTGATAGCTTTTATCATTAGAAAATGGCCTCTTTTTGTTTACACTCATTGCTCATTATGATCTTCTTGGCCTCCCCTTTGCTTTGTTTACCTTCTTCGCAGCCTAATCCTAAAGCTTCTTCCACTATCTCTGCTTCACCAGCAGCATTGTCTTCAAATCCTCCTCCATCATCTGCTTTCCAAGAACTCTCTCCTGACATTTCTCCACTTTTGCCTTCGCCTGGTGGTGTGCTTCCAACTCCAATTGGGTCTTCTATACCCACTATTCCTTCCAATCTTAGTCCTCCAAATCCAGACGATTTTGTTGCTTCAGGTCCTTTTTCTGCTCTTTCACCATTTGGGTCAATGCCAATTTCTTCATCAGCAACTATAAACTCGGTTCGATCTTCATACTTTGCTGGTTTTGCAGCTTTTGGATTTATCCATTTTCTTAGGATTTGAATTGTTTTGTGAGTTTAAAGATTCAATTATATTGTTGTGAGTTCTACTTCTTGGATTTCCTTTTTTTGTGTTCCATTCTTCATAGAAAGTATGTGTAATTAGTGCCAATAATATAAAGAACATTTTGTACTTGCAAAGTATATACTTCCCAAGTGTTTGAGAACTTCACTTTTTTTTTTTTTCTTTTTATTATTATTTTTATTGTTTATACTTTTGCATTAAAGAGCTAAGTTCTTGGCGGTCATAGACTGTGCTTCCTCTTGTGACTTTCAAATTTCCTGCTCCAAGTTGCTTGTCACAAGAGATGGCACGTGGTTATTATTTCAAGTGCATGTGAGACACAACCAATGTCTATGTCTCTATTGAATTAGGTATGTATTAGTTGGAAACTTGGAATAATCAGTCACATGTTCCTACAAATAAACTTTGGTTTTTAAGTGGTAGATTAGGTAAACCTTATTTGTCTGTTTCCACCATTGGAATGTCTTTTTCTTTTTCTTAGTGCAAAAAACCCAAGAAAATGTAATAGGATTATACTGATCATCAAAAAAAGGATCAGGAACAAAAATTACTTTTAATTGATTACACGTAGTTAATTTTGAAATTAAAAACATTATAATATGCAAATATGAATAAGATTTAATAAAGTCTCTTTTCGTAATTGTCTAAGCGTTTTAAATTTCATAGATCAACAATTGGATTTAATATCACTCTTTTTAAGTCATAATTTTTGAAAGTTTAATCAAGATTGTCTTACCGACCACTATAAAGTTTTTTGTCTTTTTAAATGATTGTTAGGTATATTGCATTNAATTTATTAGCCTATTTCATAAATTCAGCAAAAATAGACGTACATACAATTATATATATATATATATATATTTTTTAAAGTCACTGTTAAACAGGTAAATATTAACAGGTTGACTATTTATTTAACTTATATTTTCATTATCCACCAATAATAGCATTAATTGCATTGACATTAATATTTTAATTATTCAGTTGTTTTCGAATTGAATTCTCATATCAAATCCAAGTTGTCAACCCTAATTCATTCTAGACAATGCTATACAATTACATGAAATTAATTGGAAAAAAGAAGTTAAGCACCATGATGGCATTTTTTTCCCGAATCTTCCAGAAGCGTTAATTGTTTGGATCGAAGAAAATATATTATCAGAAAATAGCAAAAGCAAATTATACCAGTTTTGGAAAAGTTTCCAAGCACTACCTTAATATTAATATAAATAAGAACAAGCAAGGAAAAAATCGGTGACATAATAGAAAGATGCGAGTTCATTCATGTTAAGATTACTAGAAGCTCCATTCCCAATAGGGATTTTGAAAGTTTTTAATTTAGAAAACCAACAAAGGGAACATAAAAAGGAACAAAAAGACGAAAAACGATCTCAAAGAAACATATTTTACTTTTTATCTGAAACTAATTTAGGCCTTCTTGTCAACGAGGTCCTCAATCAGATCAGCAGCGTCTTGGACGGTGGCAATACTCTGGGCACTGTCTTCTTCCACACTGATACCAAAATGCTCCTCGAGTCCCATCACAATCTCAACCTGTATGGATCAAGTTTAGATACAAATAGATCATTATGACCATGTAAAACATTCCAAAATGTTGCAACAAAAACTCTTAGACCAAAACTATCCATTATATAGAAAATCCAAATAACCATAACAAATAAAAATGGAAAGAAACGAAGGAATGATGGCAATGGTAGAAAACAACGCCAAGTAAATGAACTTTTGAGGGTGTTCAAAAAATGTAAAGAGGAATGATGGTTACTGGTTAACTATGAATTTACCGTATCAAGAGAATCAGCTCCCAAAGCAGCGAACTTTGATTCTCCAGTGACAGTAGAGTCATCAGATAGAGCTAGCTGCTTCTTTACTATTTCACAAACTTTGTTCACGGTCTCGGGTTTGGCCTGCCAAAAAGTAATACAATTATTGGCCACTAGCATCACAATTAGGATAATCAATGTACTTTTTTCTATACTGTACATTACACAATCAACAGACATGAAATGTTCTGGTGAACAGTATAGCCATACCAATGCAGTTCATTGTATGGCCCTTTTAAAAAGGGTAGAACATTTTATCGCACCACACTGAGTTTCATTCTGATAAGTGGAATGAAGATGGCAATCATGAAGAATGAAAAGCAACCATCATTACATCTTACCAATTTACATTAGAAAGAACAGGTTCAAACCCAATGCCGCAGGGTTTTGAGTCAAAAGAGATGAGTTTTAAGTATTAAATCTTCACTCATATTTTACCAGTTTTAGAAAGGGCAAATTCCAATCCAAAGCCACAGGATTTGACCTGAAAGACTTTAAATTCAAGCATGAACCTTTAAAATTGTAATTAAAATGTCAAGGAATGCAAATTTCAAATAACATTGGTGAGGCTACCAAAAAAAAAAGAAAAAAGTACTGACAAAAATTAATATAATATGCAGTGTTGAATTGTATAAACTTACTGCACATGAAACTTGAAGGCGTCCACGATATGACCTGGGCAATGGGAATGAGACTGAGTTTAGATTGACCCTGCTGGTAAGAGCCTGCTAAGACATCAACAAGTAACTAAATTAAGCCCAATAAGTATAATGCAATAAAAAATATACAGAAAACGATAACCATTACTACATTATTTTGCTTGATCAAAAGAGTTTTGTCCAGATTATAATTTGACATGGTAGATAACAATCCAAACCAAATTGTTGCATGAGCCTCTTAATTTGAAGAAAGACACAAAACCTAACATTCTCCAACCTGAGGCTTTTCTTTTGAGCTATCTTCCCAGAGCTCTATGTTATAAGCCTAGACTAACTGAGAACCCAAAAACCAGCATTTACCATATTATTTCTTTTCAAGTTTTTCAACGCAGTCTATTATAATTTAATTTTGCCATTTAGCAAACTTATCTTTAACGATTCGACTTGGAAACTAAAACCAAATGTTTCCTAAACAAAAGCATCCTTAAAAATGCAAACAAATAATTATCAGAAAGTTTCTACAATGTTCGCAAATAGACCAACGTTATGACAGCTGAACTACAATCTGAACATATATTTTCGCAGACACAAGCAGTTTATGAATATAGTTTGGTAGATAATATTCATCGAATCTAACTGATATCGATAGGTATCCAACACACCGATTGGGACCCACCATGCAGCTAATCTTATTTGACACTTTATGTTGCTATACAGTTTAAAAGGTTAACATGCAAATCAAAGTTCAAAACGAAATCTTTTTTTTTTCAGAGAAAACAAAAAAGAATCAATCAAATATATTGTTAAAAAAAGTTACAATTTCTTATTTTTAATGAAATTACAAACAAGAAAAAAAATTGCACCAAAGATCCAGAAAAGGATTCATATATCACGATTGAATCACGGATCATAATACTTTAGCGGACCAACATGAGATTGAATGCAAAAACGGATCAGACTCAACAATAGAGGCTCAAGATTCAAAACCCCAGTCAGAAACTCCATGGTCAAAAACACAAACATACCTAAAACAAAAATCGTCAAAAAGAAAATTAATCAAATAAAAAGAGGGGAACGAAGATTACGAGGCTGGGCTTGAAAGAGC
Source organism: Ochetophila trinervis (assembly GCA_003254975.1). Taxonomy (NCBI): domain Eukaryota; kingdom Viridiplantae; phylum Streptophyta; class Magnoliopsida; order Rosales; family Rhamnaceae; genus Ochetophila; species Ochetophila trinervis. Next base: position 80,533 of record QANX01007014.1, on the reverse strand, counting down.
TGGAAAGAGAGCTCATGGACACCGATGTTCCTGTGACCGAAGCCATTGCCTCTGTTAGAGATCTGAGATTGAATGAAAGGAAGGAAACGAAAAGAGGGAGAGACGACGGAGGAAGAGAGAGAGAGACGGAGAACACGAAGTGTGTGTGAGCGAGAGTAAGAGAGGGACTTATATAGGCAGTGTTTTTTTATTGTATTAATTAATGTTTTTTTTCTCTGTTTGTTGAGATTTGTTGGGTGTTGGGCTTCGTTCTTATCGAAATTGGTACTGTTTGGATACACGTTTTTTCTTTTCCTCTTATTTCCACTGTTTGTTTCCTAGATCGATAATCTCAGCCGTTCAATTTGACAACAATGTACCGACCATTAATTAAGCTAAACTTGTAACCAAACAGGTTCTTTTGATTTGGGACTGTGAATGTCGAAATCTTCCATTTGGCGGCTTTTTTTAAGTCTTGCACGACACCACTTCGCTTCAGGCCATCAATCTTTTTAATATATATAT